>OX461812.1:58198425-58435631 GCA_949802685.1 Dicyrtomina minuta | reverse complement strand
CCAGTCCGAGAAGAATGCAACACGTGCGGCTGAGGCGCTCTACACTTCTCCGTCTCCTTCAATTCCTCACACTCACACAATTATGCCCTCACTCAATTCCTTCCACTCGGCTCCGTCCCATCTGAGCGTGAGTCATGTGGGAATCTGTCTCCACGACTCCACACGGAGCACAAGACGTCGACGAGAGGGACGACGGACTGGAGATGAGATTCCAGACCAGAGTCTCCCACGCACACAAACACACACACACACCACCACGTCCCACTACTTGGACTTGGAGCGATCCGGACCACTCATCCACTCCACTCACACTTTCACACAGAACAATCCAGAGAATCCAGAGAATCCAGAGACGCTCCTCAGATCTTCTTGTTTAAATGCAATGCAACGCCGACTTCCTCACGTTCCCCGTCTTATGGGGAGTGTGTGGCGTGGGAGTCTTTCCGTGCGAAGAACTGAACTGAGGCTGTTGAGAATCCAGATTTTTACGAGATGATTTTATTATTTTTTTTTTGAAATTGGAAGCAGTGCTCCGTCCTGGCTCCTCACTCAATGAACAATGAAGACGGCGACAGGGAGAGGACGAGCGGAAGAGGACGGAGAAGATGATGATGAGGAGCGTGTGGGAGTTTAACCTTGTTTCACAGTCCACTGCTTCACTGCTTCACTGCCTCTCAGTCTCACGGAGCGAAGAGGCTCTCCTGCGGATGGAGCGGACTGAGTGGAGACTGCTCAAGTCAAGAAGAAAGAGAAACACTTGTTACACTCGGCTCCAGCGTCTGCCGCGGACTGGAGTGTCGAGTTCCCCGGCTCCGGCTCCGGCTCCGGCTCCGGGAGCCCGTTCCGGGAACTGTGTGCTGAGAAGTACGTGGAGATGCGAAGAGGAGATGGGAAGCGAGTGATAAAGTGTGAATAGTAAATTGCGTTGGCCCTCCCCAACTTTCCCCTCCTCCTTTCTCCTTAGTTTCACTCGCGAGTTCCACAGATCCAGTCCCGCCACTCGGTCCACACAGTGCAGAGAAGTCTGTCCCGAGAAGGAAAAATCCGAGAGTGAGTGAGCGCTGCTGCTGCTGCTGCTGGGGCTCTTGTCCTCCGGAGCGAGTCTTGAGAGAGAGTGAGCGAGGGGAATGAGCGGGACGGCCGGTTGGCGGATCAAGTGGGTTGGAGTCGGAGGAAGGAGAGGAGAGACTCACACAGCATGTCACATGAGATGAGGAAGGCGCATCCATTCTTCACGCCTCTGCCGACAGCCAAACACACACGTACATAGCTACTCACTGCAAGGACTCGAGTGGAGTGGAGATGCTGAGTGTGGTGGGTGGGAGACGGATATCCTGAGTGAAGAGGCAGAATGGCCCATTTCCAATCTAACGATGAGCGTTAAGTGTTAATTTGTTTTTTATATATATATATATATATATATATATATATATATATATATATATACCTATATATATATAAGTGCAAAGTTTTCTGTTTTCATATTTTTTAAAAGTGCAAAATGTTCTAACTACAAATTTCTTAAAAATGCAAAGTTCTCTATTTCCACATTTGTGAAAACTGCAAAATGTTCTAATTACATATTTTTTTTAAAGTGCAAAATTTTCAATATTTTTAAAAAGTGCAAAATGTTCTACTTAAATATTTTTTTAAAGTGCAAAATGTTATATTTGTATATTTCTTAAAAGTGTAAAGTTTTCTGTTTTCATATTTAAAAAAAAATCAAAACGTTCTAATTACAAATTTCTTGAAAGTGCAAAGTTTTCTATTTCCATATTTTTGAAAAGTGTAAAATGTTCTACTTGAATATTTTTAAAAGTGCAAAATGTTATATTTGTATACTTTTAAAACGTGCGAAATGTTCTACTTGCATATTTTTTAAAAGTGCAAAATTTTATATTTGTATACTTTTAAAACGTGCGAAATGTTCTACTTGTATATTTTTAAAATTGCAAAATGTTATATTTGTATATTTTTAAAAAGTGCGAAATGTTATACTTAATTATTTTTAAAAGTGCAAAATATGTTATATTTGTATATTTTTAAAACGTGTAAAATGTACTACTTAAATATTTTTGAAAAGTGCAAAATGTTCTATTTAAATGCTTCCAAGATTATGACACTTCAATATTTTTGTAGATAGGGGTGTAGATAGATTTTAGCTAAAAATGGGTATGGGTAATTTTAGTTCTTCACATACGAATGCTTTCGCTTCCCCCGCAGTCTGCCTCTCTCTCTATATATATATATATCCACCTATATCCATATCGCCCTCCATATACACATCGACACGGAGATGTAGGCGGCCGACTGACTCAATGGATGGATGGATGAAGAGAGCGAGAGAGAATTGAGTGGGGAATGGTTTTCGGGACTCCGTTTCCCGTTTCGGTTTCGGTTTCGGTTTCGGGACGTTTCTTGTTCCAGCTGATGAGCTGGATCCAACTCTGGGTTATTTAACTTATTTCCCGTCTCCCCACGTCCCACGGAATGAATGGAGCAAAGCCCGGGTTTTAATTTTCTGGGGAGGAAAGAGCGAATTGAGCGGATGCGGATGATGGGGGAATGCTGGACTCCGGAGAGCGAAGAGTCTGTCACGTCTCCGTCTGTCTGTCCGGAGTCCGGGTCCGGGGAATGCATTCGAAAAGAGGGAGAGAGGACGGAGAGGAGAGGAGAGGAGAGGAGGGAGGAGGGGAGAGTGGAGCTCTGTAACTTGATCTCTCCTCAACATTATCGCTCCGGTCTTCCCCTCCTCCCGGACGCTCCACACTTAAATAAGTCATCTCCCCATAACTACATCTACCTACTCGTAGTATGCACCTACACACACTGGCTAATTATTCCATCGGATTTATCATCTCATCTCCTTACTTCGTATCTTATTGTTCGTTATGGAGGGAATAAGACTTGAGTCGTCCAGCCCAGACCACTGACATGTACCGTACTAGCACCGAGCCATACAGGATTAGATCGCGGGCCTTTAGTTACCCAGTTATTTTTTTATTTTAGAATCCACATCTGTGCAAGGACTGTCGGTGGACTGACGGTGAATGAGTGAGAAGAGAGGAATAGATTTTATTTTGTGGCCCATCCACTCTCCATTCCTCTCCACCCCTTCCCTCCAACTTCCTCCGGCCCCGGCTCCGTCTCCTCTTCACTCAACCATCAAGTCCGTCCGTCCGTCCGTCCGTCCGTCCTTTGGTCTCCCTGCTCTGGTGCTGTGTCCTGCGAGTGAGTCTCGCTTCCACTCCCTCCACCAGCACCAGACCAAGATAACATATCTTTTACTTTTCCTACTTTTCCACTCCAAATATTACCACATCCATCTCCTCACGGAGCCCAAAAGTCTCTCCATTCAGATCCATGCCTGGCCTCCCCTATTATTATTCTTAGGCCGAGTTTAGTGTGGTGGCTGAGAGCGAGAGGATAGGAGCTGCCCTATGTTCCGTGTGGACAATGTGGAGACGTATGCAGTGTGGGGCTTGGAGGCACTTAATTTTATTACGTCCCAATCCCATGGATGTAACCTACCTACCTACTCCATCCACACTTGCACACTTCTCCCTACCTACATATGGACACAGACATATCGTCTGTGAAGAATCAATATGGTCCATATCTATTCTTTCCTAAATAATATGCAATGCGTTATCTACAAACAAATTGAAATATCATCATCCTGAAAGTGGTATACGGACATTTGCTACCCAAGCACAAAGTAGTAATTAATTAAGCATCGGTACGAACGATACCCTCATAAACTTACTTGCAAGTATTTAATTATTCAGACGCAGTAATATTGCTGTTTTGCATCATTTCTATCGAGCGCTTATTGCTTGCATTTATTACTTTGGCCTTGGACAGCAAATGTCCTAGGTTTGGTAGTGCGTAGCAAATGCCCTAGTATCCCTGAAAACAAGTAAATTGCACATTTTGCACTTTTCAAAAAACAAGCAAATAGAATGGTTAGAATGTACCCTAAAAATACGCATAATTAGAGTATTTTGCACTTTTCAAATACGTGTAAATAGTAAATTTCATGTTTTGTTTGCAAAACATAATTTTTAAAACGTAATGTTTTAAAATTTTGATTTGAAAAAAAAATACAATTTGTACAACTCTACTTAAGAATATCAACCATTTTATCATGAAATTAATGAATGAATTAAATTAAAAAATTCAAAGAGTTTTAGTTGGTTGAGTTCACGGATGAGTTGAGATATGACAAAGTAAAAATACCGTTTCCGCTTACAAAGTATACAACGGATTCGGTTGCATGATCGATTGCTGTTTAATAATTTTACTTTTTGACTAATTATATGTCTAAACCCAGGATTCATCTACAAAGATTTTCTTAATTTCAGACCAAGCTGATGCATTCTCTCTAACAAGGATTTCATTTTAGGATTATTCAGGACAATTTGGTAATTAGTTTTGCTGACTTTAATTTTGTTTGTTATTTTTTTACAAGCAGCGGATTTTTAATTTGAACACTTTTGCAGTCAGATATAGTTTAAGACCCCACACCGGCATGGCATACTAAATCAACAGGCTATATAATATAGGTTTTGTATACATTTAAAAGTTCGAGATTATTAAATCCAAACTCTCTTAGTTGAGCTAACAAATATTTTTATTAGCTATTGTTTTCCACTTAATTTAATTTTGTAGTTGATTATTAATTCTATTAGTTTGGCAAAATCAAATTATTGAATAACGCCGTTATTCATGTTAAAATCAAGATAAGGTTTCCGTTCTTTTTTTACTAAAGCCAAAGACTTACTACAGGAGGGACCGTGGACGCCTACTCACAATTTTTAACCTCAAGCTTGGGCTCTGCTAAATGAGATGGACCTAGAATTGGCGCAATTTGGCTTTTTTTAGAAGAGTGACCCGGGTATTATATGAATGATTCTGATGGAGCTGCGCCATCTACTACTTTCACTTTCAAGGGCTCTGCACCATCAACACAAGTAGTAAGTACAAAAGCCTTGCTGCAGGACCTGTTTAAGGGTGAAGCTCTGTAGGTCTCTACTATATCGAAGTCCCAGGCATCTCATTCCAAGGTGATCAACATTCGTCCCAAGCCATCTGGCGGTAGGCGTCGCTTTCCAGGCTCTAAGCCATCACGACGGGGGAAACCATTATTGCTTTCACTCCAAAGTCGTTTACCAAAAACCAAGCCCCAGCACTTTTCTACACCATCCACCATACTTTGTGTCATTAACAAGAACAGCCAACATAAATCTCAGGACGTCCTGCGTCCGACATCTCGGGTTGCACACTCACGGAATCCTTTACAGCCCATTCGAACCTTTAGGGGGAAACCCCTGTGCCAAAAGTGGAGACGGGTTATAGAGCGTCGTCGTAAGCTCATCATTCAGTCTTAGCAGACCGACGTACGGGTTTCCAAGGAACAGAATTGAGTGCAACTGTGGCTTTTACTTTTGCCGCCTACCTTACCTGTTTATCGGCCTATTCTCATGCGTCTATTTTCTTCGTACCGCCCAAAGATAATTCATTTAGACCAAAAGGCGGGTGTGTCGTGTGTTTGTGACGTATGTTCGTCACGCTCAAGCTCTGCCTTGCCCACCTCCCAGTGACCTCTGACGTCGCCACCACCACAAGTTCCTTTGTCCTGTTTCCGCGTACCAAAGCCACTTAACCCGCTTCAACCTTTAACTGACCTGTTTCCACCCCATGTCAATCAGTCACCTAAATCACCAGCCGTTAATTCCATAGTAGTAGTTCCGGCCCGGTACCGAATTCAGCTATGTTCAAAGTCTCTGCCTTCGGGGGACCGATTCCGCCGTCATCGGCCTGTCATTCGGCCTTGGCAGCCAACTATTCGGCCGTCGCACACGGTTGAATAGTCAGTCGAAATTTTTTTGCAGTGAACTATGAATTTAATTGAACTATTTTAAACAAATAAGTGTGGCATGTTTTTATTAACGGTACATTTTATATTTTCCATTTTAAGGATTACTCGGTTTAGTTCCTGCGTTTCTTTATCCGTGCAAATAAGCAATTAGTTAATTAACCTGGTTTACTTGCTATAAGTGGGGATGCTACGCGCATATCGTTTAATACATATTTCTGCGTGGCCATGATGTTGGCAGTAATTTTTGTGAATATTTCAGTTTAATACATTTATTTGATCCTCCAGTCAATTTATCATATACCTTATAAGCAGGCGTGCTTGGGTGAGTGGTTATAACTGCAGACTGTAACGAAATTTACAGCCTCAGACCCGGCTTCAATCCTCGGCCACTGCTAATCGTTTACGGCTCGGTGTTGTACGGTAAACGTCACTGGATGGTTGATTGAAACCCAATCTCCTTCGGTGCTCCTTAGTGACCACTACTTACTGTAGGGGCCTAGGGAATGAGACTCCTTAACTGTGGAGGAAGGGACGGGGATAGGTGAAAGGGTACAAAGACCAAGACGATCTAACGCGGTAGCCTCCTATTTTCTCACCCACAGTGGCTGGTTGAGTCTGGTTGTATGAACTTCGGTTAAATCGACCCAATAAATAAATTATTATTATTATCGTTATTATATACCTTATGCTAATAATTTAAAGCAAGAAAGTGGGTAAAATGGTTTTAACTGCATCTCTACTACTCAATACTCAATTTCGATGTGCTTATGATAACCGAAACTTGGGGTAACCAATAAAAAATATACATATTAATAATTTCACAAGTTGTGAAACAATACGTAAATATAAGTCAGGTGGGGGGACAGTGATCTACGTCAAAAATAACATTCATAGTATAAAGTTTTGTAATTTTGTGTATCATAATTCCAATGTTTTCGAAATTACGTGTGTACTGATAAGGCCGCAATACCTACCTCGGAATATCTCTGTAATATTATTAGTGTGTGTATACTTACCACCTAATTGTTGTAAAGACGTGCAGTATAAATTATACGAAGCCATATTAGATATATATGACAAGTCAAAAACTAAATATGTATCTCCTGGTCTATTGATTGTGGGGGATTTTAATCACTGGGAATTTAATAGTAATATTGTAAGGACAACTGAACTTAAACAAATTATAAAATTCAAAACATTTTATTCTAGTAATAACAATATTAATAATCCGGTGGATCTCATATATACTAATTTGTCAAAATTCTACAGTACCCCTCCTGAAACTTTGCCACTTAAAGTGGCACTGTCTGGACATGTCGGTATTGAATTACTACTGAAAAAAAAATATCATTGTGTCAATATGCCAAAAAAAGTAATTGTAACCAGACAGTATACAAATGCAAACAAAGCAATTTTTGTTAGTCAATTAGAAAAAACTGATTGGTCTGTATTTTATACGTGTAATGACATTAATTTAAAAGAAAAATTTTAAGTACATACCTAGACAAGGCACTAAATACTGCTTTTCCACCGGGAACCAAAACTGTAAAAACTGGTAACCCATCATGGATTACCAACAATATTATAGCCTTATCTAGAAAAATTCAAAAATGTAAAGATCTTGTATCTTATAATGAGCAAAAATTGATTCTCGGTAAATTGATCTCAGTAGCTAAGAATAATAATAACTTAAAGTTACAATCGAAAGTACAAAATGGTAAATCCAAAGATTACTATAATATAATCTCCCAAATATGTGGAACATAGGAAAAGCAATCTGTTATTGACTTAATCAAACTAGAATCCAATGTAAGTGATACGTGGTCTATGCTAAACGAAATTAATCAATAATTTTCGGAAATTAATAGATCTTATAATCTTATCAATATGCCACCGTGTGTAAGTAATGAAGTGACTGCCCCGATCATAGTTGTTAATGAATTAATTGTACTTAAACAACTTGATAAGTTAAAGATAAGGAAATCAAATGTACCTAAAGGACTATCGGCCAAATTACTTAAGGAAATCGGTTTTTTAATAGCTGCTCCTCTAACACACCTGTATAACTATTCTTTTAAAAATAATGTGATACCACAAACTAGGAAAACAGGCTATATTACTCCAATTCCAAAAAACTTAAGTAATATTTCATTACAAAATCTAAGACCGTTGTCCCAGACAGATATATTCTCTAAAATTCAAGAAGGTTTCATGTTTGAAAAAATATATCAACAAATTAGTCCTAAAATTAGTAGTAACCAATATGGCTCTGTAAAAGGTGCGTCTACAACTCAATATTTAGTCAATCTTATGGATTTTGTATATAAAGCGCTTGAGACTTCAAATTCGTATGTAATCCTTGTCCTCTTAGATTTAAGCAAAGCGTTCGATTTGGTCGATCACAATGTACTAATTAGAGAACTTATAAAATTAGAAGTAGAAAGTTGCGATATTTTCTGGCTCGAAGAATTTTTGTTTATGAGAACCCAATGTGTCAGAGAAGGTGACCAAGTCTCAAGTCTCACTGAAATTTTTAATGGTACCCCACAGGGTACCAAATTAGCTCCATTATTATTTATAGTTTTAATCAATAGGATACTCACAAATTTTCAATCAAAATACCAAAAGGAAGGTAGTGAGGAAAATAATGTTCTGAATGGATATGTAGACGATTTAACGTTAGGAGAAAAAGTAATAGGAAATTCCCCACCTTTGTTTGTTTGTTTGTTTGTTTGTGGCTTTATAATTCATAGATTCATATCATTCAGTCATAATTTTTCAGTTCATACAGTACTGGTTTTAAATAATCGACACAAAATCAGATTATACATACATTTTCCAGAGATCAATAAATACCGTGTACAGGATGCAAGTCGCAAGGAATTTACAAAAACTAGTAATAATACTTATTAAGGAGGCTTATACAGAGTGAAAAAACTATTTTTCCTACAAGTAATTAAATGTCTACTTAATTCAATTTTAAAAGTTTCTACCGACATTTCAACGTTACGCAAAACAATTGGGAGTTTATTCCATAAGTCAACAGCTCTAAAAATAAACGATCTATTAAACGTTGTAGTAGCAGTGCAGTTGCTTCGCTCCAGTTCAATGCCACCTGCAGACCTTGTTATCCTTACGGCTTTCTTAATTCTAAATAAATTATTCACATATTCTACATCAGAGCCAAACTTGAGAATTTTAAATACATAAACTAACATAACATCTTTAATTCGCTCACTTACAGATAATACATTTGCTAGTTCCAGAACAGTTAGCTCATTTATTTTAACTTTATGCTTGTTTGATTTTTTCGTCCACAGTGGTACATTTGAAAAATTAACCACAATTCTATTTATCATATTCTGAATGGCTTGCAAATCATTAGCTGCCTGCACAGCCCAGATTGGCGAACAATTATCAATTATTGATAGCACATAAGAGTTTATCATAATACAACAAACCTTAAAAGTTAGGTACCTTTTTAAATTGTATATTATACGTATGGCAGTTGAAACTCTTAACTTAACATACTTAAAGTGTTCCTTAAAATTTAAAGTAGAGTCAATAATAATACCTAAATATTTAAAATGTTTAACACGCTCCACAGGCTCCCCGTCACAATGCAAATGAAAATTTTCATCACCAATTATTTTATCATGAGATTTGTGCATTAACATAAATTTAGTTTTTCCAACATTAATTGTTAGTTTGTTAACAGTAAACCAATTCTCTACCGAGTTCATAGCACCTTGCATAGTAATTTTAAGAGTATCTAGACATGTTCCTGCACAGTAAATGACTAGATCATCAGCATACAGTGCGTAATGTAAATGTGAGCCAATGCCATCCGCGATATCATTAATGTACAAAATAAACAGAAGTGGACCCAGTATTGAACCCTGAGGCACTCCAGGTAATAATTCAAAGTCAGCAGATACAAAATTACCGTTTTGAATACAAAACTTGCGGTTTCTTAAATAGTCAGTCATTAACATAAGCATATGCCCATTAATCCCAAATTTGTCTCTTAGTTTAGTTAACAAAAGCGTATGTGGTACAAAGTCGAAGGCCTTACGTAGATCGATAAAAATAGCTATACACCTCATGCAACGGATAGTTATAAAATTAAATACGTCCTGAGTGAACTGTAGTACAGCGTCAAAGCAAGAACGGCCAGGTCTAAACCCATATTGATGTTCATTTAATAGGCCATCTGTCTGTACCTTATCCATGATTCTTGCTTGTATCATTTTTTCAAATATCTTACATAATAACAAAAGTTTGGATATTGGACGGTAAGAATTAGGATCAAGCTTGCTACCTTTACCTTTATAAATAGGAATTACCGTTGCAGTCTTAAACACAGTTGGAAAAACAGAAATGATCAGAAACTGGGTATACATAAGTGCAAGAGGTAAGCATAATGAATCTATGCAATTGTTGAGTACTAGATAGCTTTGATCGTATTCCGACCCAGAATTCTTAGGTTTTACTCTTCTGAATGCATTCCTAACCTCCTCCTGTGTAAAAGGTACAACAATTTCAGATTCTGTTGAAATCTGATTGTAAAAGTCATTTAAGCTACCATGGGAGTCGCAGTCATGAACCACAAATGCCGATGCTAATTCTTTAGCAATGTCAGCTTGCTTATTTATTACGGCAGTGTCCGATCGCAGCTCGTTGATTTGCTTAGTAAGTTTATTCTTACCAGTCAGTTTATTTACCGTCTCCCAAATATTAGTAGAAGTAGTTATGTGTTCCAGTTTTTTCTTATAGCTTTCTACCTTCGCTTTCTTAACTAAAGCATTAATATGATTTTTCATATGTTGGTACTCAGACCATAACCTATCATCCTTATTCTTCCTACATAGTGTTTTGAGGTGGTCCCTCTTATGCATAAGTCGTTTTATATCAGCAGTTAAAAATTCAGAGTCCCTACATTTGACTGATCTTCTTATTACCGGAATGTGCATATCAAGCACAGTGTTGACATTTAAATTAAACGAGTTTAAAATATCGTCCGAGTTGTTTAAGCAATTTAGTGCCCTCCAAGCTACATTCTTCAGGTCCTTGTTTATCAGATCCCACTTTGCGTTTTTGTAGTTTCTAGTTACAATTAAATTTTTCTTTGTAACAGCTTTATGAGCCTTGCGAATAACAAATACCAAGTCATGGTCAGAGCAACTGAAGCTGAGTACTCCCGAAGATATGACTTTATTTGGCTCAGATACATAAATATGGTCTATGAGTGAGCTAGATTGATTGGTGACTCTAGTATCCTCTAATATAAGTTGTTGTAGACCAAAGCAGCTAGTCAAATCTATTAACTTAAGTGCATCGCTAGAGTTTGTATTCAGATTAATATTGAAATCACCCAGTACAACTAAATCTGAGTCACTACCTAATTGGACCAATAACATTTCAAAGCAAGCCAAGAATTCAAGTGAACGAACATGAGGGGGCTTGTAAACTACAATAAGTACAAATGGGGCACAGCAGTCCTGTGTTATTTTGAGGCATGTTAATTCAAGTTCACAATGCATATTTGGGATATTAACAATACACTCAGAAATCTCTATAGCATCCCTTATATACACCAGAGTACCACCACCTCCCCTAAGCTCCCTATCTTTTCTATAATAATGATATCCAGAAACTTCATAAGGACCAATCGGCATCGTGGTTTGAAGTTTGCTCTCTGTTACACAAAGTACGTCTAATTTGTAAGTTTCAAGTAAATTATTGATATCTTCGATTTTAGATATACTTAGCCCATTTATATTTACATGAGCTATTTTAAAGCCCTTGTTATGTAATTTAGAATCAGTCTTAATGTCAATTGTATTAGAGATAAAAGTATCATGTAAATCAGTAGTTGGAAAAAGACACCCCATGCAGTACCAGTTACATACCATATCCTGATTTTGAAAGACCACATCCTCATGGCACGATAAACACGGGCTGACAACAAATTTTTCTTTACAGCTAAAACAATACCATAAATCCGAAATATTGAGTCTTAATTCTTCGATTGTTAGTTCTGGATGGGAGCAGGTCCGATGAAATTCCGATTGACAGGAGCTGCAATTAATTACTTGTTGATTTCTTCCAAATTTTCCTAGACACGATGCACACTTTCTGAGTTTTCTCATGATGATGATTCGATTAATTCAGCACTGCACCAGTTATCCGGATTTTTGTCACTCCCAAGCACGCAATGGTCTCGCTGAGTTGCCAAGGAATCCAGCGCCTAGTAACAATGCTTGAAAATATAATTTCACCAATGATTTTGCGGGTATTGGCCACCCCAGCGCCGTACAGATGAGAGCTACAAGCTCTATGGCTTAAAGGGACGCCGGTTACCCTATAGTGTGGCACGAGTTATACTCCAACCACCTGTCAGCTTGGAGTCTGACAGAGAAGTAGTAGTTCACCTCAAACTCAAAATTACCTAACTGATATTAATAATTGGGCAAGTGAAATGAGAATGAAGCTTAATCCTATAAAATGCTGTGTTCTGTTAGTAAGTAAGTCAAAAATGAAAATAATATTAACTTACAATTATCTCTTAATAATACTCTTTTTCCCATTGTAAAAAAGGCTAAGTTATTAGGTGTAAAAATTAATGATGAGGTCTCGTGGACTGACCAAGTTGATTCAATTACGATGAAAGCTTCAAAAAAAATATTTATCTTAAAAAAATGAAATATTGTGGTTTTAGTCAGAATCAATTATCAGACGCTTACAAAACATATATTCGAAGTAGTTTGGAATATGCCTCCCAAGTAATGAGCCTTAATCTAACTAAAAAACTAATTCAAAAAATTAACACTGTAGAGCGGAGATGTTTAGGAATTATCAAAAATTGCTACGTAAGTAAAAATAAGCACCAATTCATAGCTCCAAATTTAGGAATCGATACCATAGAAGAGAGATATAAACAATTGCTTAAATCATTTGGGCAAAAATTTTTAAATCCAAAAGATTCAGTGTATGGCTGAAACCATATCTACGACTCAATACACGACCCATTAAGCTTAATAAAAATTATAATTTAGTTAGCTGTAAAACTCAAAGATATAGGAAATCATCCATACCGTCTATAATAAAAGCTTTAAATTAAATATGTTATTACTTGTTCCTTCAATAGAATGTACGAAATAAGGTGAATACTATAAGGAAATAATTAGTATTAATTATATAGTGTATAGTATTATCATTACCACTCTACTCTATCTTGTGTTATAATAATTGTATTAGCCTAACCTTTCTTTCCTCGGCGCTTGATATATGTCGCGAGGGCTTCTTCATTTTTCCTTAACAAAATTGTTTACTCATACTTGGTGTATTTGGGTATATAAGTTAATGTTAAGCAAATTTTATCTTTCTTTACTAGTACTGTTTTCAAGATTGATTAAACATTTTCATGTGTCTCTTTTGTGTATGTACAAGTTAAAATATGAATCAAAGAAATAAAACTCCAAATAATAAATAATAATAATATTATGTGCATAACTCTTGGGAGCCTAATTCTAAGACCTCCCTTGTGTATTTCTATAAAAGTTAATTCTAAAGTATACACTAGCACATTTTGCGCATTTCAAAAACATGTAAATTAAATATTTTGCAGTTTTCAAAAATAAGTAATTAATATAATATGAATATTTATTACGTCGATTTAACCGAAGTTCATACAACCAGACTCATTTTTACTGTGTGCCTATGGAGATAGGAGGCTACCACATGCTTAGTCTCGGTCATATTTCCCTTTCACATATCCCTGTCCCACAGTAACATGAAGTCACTTAACAGAACCATACATTAAACTTTCCAATGACCTGTACCGTACTAGCACCGAGCGATACAGGATTAGCAGGCGAACCTTTGGTTGCCCATTCAGCGAATTGAATAAGCTCAGCGGTTCTTTATTTCGTCGATACCACGGCGGTGTTGAGCCCCAGCCCCAGCTGCCTGCCTGCTACATAAGTAGAACTTTTTAAAAAGAATCTACATGGAACATTTTGAAGTTTCCAATAACGTGTGCTTAACAATTTCATTCATCAGTAGTGTTCATTTTGTTTCTCATTTTGCTTTTATGACATAGCTCATTTTGATTCCAGCTTTAATTGGATATGGGCCATTTTGACTCTTCACTCAGAATATGGCCATCTGGAACGGAGACTCTAATTCTAATTCAGCTCCATTCACATGCCGAGTCCGAGTCCGCTTATGTTGAGACAAGCAACCAGCCCCAACGACTCAGTCGAGTCTCTCTGTCCATATCACTCCCCCCGTATCCAGCCGCATTCAGAGACAGATCCGGACTCTCAGCATAAACGAAAAGACAGGAGAGGAGGAAGGAGACACATGACTCGTAATTACTACAGACACAGACCCACAACTACACACACTCCGCACTTTTTACTCCATCCAACGCCAGCATTAAAACATTATTCACTCCCATCACATCTCTCACCGTGTCCTCAGCCCCTATTTCAATACTCCACTCCATTTACGTCCACCTTCCCAGTTTCCACTCACACGCTCCTCTCCTCCCCAATCAACGTCCCTGGAAGGTCATTCTCAAGCGGAGAAAACGGCCCAGGAGCTCTACTGATAATATGCCGACAGAAGGGCGCAAATATAGCGCAAATCCCATTCTAAAAAGTAATAAAACTGAAGCAGTCGTTTTAATATTCTTTCAATGAACACGCAAATTTTCATAGGTATTTTTCAAAAATGTATTCTCTTGTAAAAGACTCACACAGCCCACACAGTTTTGTGAGTGAATTAAAAGTACCAAGGGGATCCTTCATAAATGTTGTCATCTGTATAAGGTGAGTGGGTTTAGTCGGATATTCATGACATGCCATGTTAAAGAAAGCCATCTAAGTAATGTTAAAGTGATGGCATGGGGGTGGGTGGGCTCTAAATGAGTGATAATTTGGGTGAAGTCATTTATGGACCACCCCTAGGTACGTATTATTATTATTATGGTTATGGAATGGCATTTCATACAAACTTTCAAGATACTAAAAGAGCAATATAAACGCGAAATGTTTGAATTTTGAAGACTACGAACTACTACGAAGTGAGTGAGCGTAAAACGTGTTTTTCTTAATTCACCTACTGTTCCCTACAATTGTGCACGGGCTCATAATAGTAAGCCAGTCTGAGATAGTAAACTATCGTCCATTAACATAATTACATGGCTGCACAATAAGGGCCTGCGATCTAGTGCACGGATCCGAAAGGTCGGAATGTGGGGAGTGCATGTGCATGGGTGTACACACTGATGTAGAAAATACAGAAGGCACTTAAATGGCACGAGCTTGAGATGGATGGAGATCAAAATCCTCCTATTTTGGAATTAAAATATTTCTTTGAGTGGGACATAAATATGCTGATGACAAAATGAAGATAGGTACATCCGGCTAAGCATATACCTGGATCTTTGGATCGCCGTTTGGTGGGAATAATTCCGGTGCGGAATGTGTCTCTCTGTCCCGGAGCGTTATGAGTGACGGATGAAGGTTGATTTGGACTGGTGGGAGTGGGTAGATAGGTACTAGGGGGAAAGGTGGTCGCGGTTGTTATGGGGATGTTTGGATCCAGTCCTCCACGTGTCCGGGGTTGCTCCAGTGACGGAGAGGTGAAAAGGTAGTCAGTGGGAAGGCGCCGTCTCAATCTGTCGGGTCCGGTTTAGTGCCCATAGTGGACTTGACTCGTCGGCCCAAGGAGCTCTCTCCTTTTATGGGAAAGTATAAAAGGAGAGAGCCGGAGCCGGAGCCGGGGCCGGAGCCGGAGCCGGACGTGTGTCTGAGGGGATGTGCGGGGAGGGGGGGGGAGGAGCGGTGGAGGGGACTCAGGAGAGATTAGTGCTCCGTGTAGATATGTAGATAGTGAGTGGCTGGATGGTGGGATGGATGGCTGGGTGGATGATGGATGGGGGAGTGAGATTGGATATGGGAAATGGATGGATGGTTGGATGGATGAGGATGCGGTTGTTTGTGTGGGATGACGGGGGATCCATCAAACTTAGTTCAAATCACGTCTCGTCCTCCGGTCATGTGTGTGCGTAAGAAGGGATCCTAATCCGGGACTCTCGTCTCCGTCGCCCCGTCGCCCGTCTTCTTCCTCTTCTCCTGCTACTCTCCTCGTCCTCGGCTCGTTATTGATTGGAGGTACAGAGACCTGCACTTCCACAAATCTCCCGCATTTCCCGCTTCTCCTCCAACTCCCCGTCCCAACTTTCCTTTCTACCTGTCCAATTTGATGAGCGGAGGAGCCTCATCCTCAAGTCTCCCGCACTTCTCGACTGGGAAAGGGCTGAAGGGCGGAAGCTAATTAAAACTCTGGCCCACATCTGCCCATCTACATCGACTACACGGAGATCTCGTCCTCGTCGTCCTCCTCCTCCTCGTCCTCGATCCCATCTCTCGCATCTCTCCAGTTCGAGTCCACATGGCGCTGCGGGAAGGAAACGGGTCCGTTGACATGGAATACGGAAGCCTCCTTTTCCCTTCTCTCAGCTGTCGCTCTGACTCTTTCCTCTCATCTGGATCGGATGGGATGCGATGGGATATGCGACGGGATTGGATGCGACGGGATGCGCTGCATGGACTGGGACTGGGACTGGGTCTGGGTCTGGGAATTGGAGGCAAAGTTGGGATGATATGCGGGCGGAAGGAGATTAGATGGGATTCAGGAGACACACGTTTCCTTGACAAGATCAACTTGGACGAGGAAGAGATCCCAGAATCCGAGTGCGGAATGATAAAGATGAAGGATGGAGGATCAAGAGCAATTTCTGTACATTTTATTTTTTTTATATTTCTCTGTGATGGATGAATGCGATGGAGTCCTTCTCTCCATTTTTTTTCTCATGGAAACCAGTTGAACCGTCCAATCGTCCAACGTCCCTCTCATAGTCCCATGTCTCTTAGCCCGTCAGCGTCACTTCTCCTGCTTCCTTAGCAACACAGGATTATCCACCGTATCGTTGGAACATCTTTTTTAGCACCGTTTTAAGAGTTTTCCAGTCATCCAGTCCTTTCCTCTCGGACCCTTTCCCATAGGCCAGGGAAATGGGAAGCAGTGGATAAATACAAAGGGAAGGTCACGCATCAGCCAACGTGAGCTGAGGTGATCCGAGAATGCGACAGCCGGAGACGGAGGGAGGGAGAGGGGGAGAGGAGACCGGGGAAGAAAGCCTCGGTGGATTTGTTTATGGATTACAGGGTCCAAGTAGAGCAAACACTCACTCAGTTAGACCGGAGGAGAAACTGGGGAAAATCATGTGAGAGAAGAAAGTGGGAGGAAGTGCGAGGGAGCGAGAGTGATCGAGAATGAATGGAAGAAACTCGGATCCGAATATTTCATCTCTCACAAAAGAGCGAGTCACCCGGCAGCCTGTTGAGTCTCCTTTCTTCTCCGTCTCTCTCTCCCTCTCTCTCTCACACACACACACGATCAGACAGCCGACGCCGACGGACGGACGGACAGACAGACGGGGAGCATCCCGGAGCCGGAGCCGGAGCCGGAGCAACTCCAAATCTCTTTCATTTTATTCACATTTTCTAATCCGCATGAGTCTCTCATTATCATCATCAAGATCATGATGATGATGATCATGATGATGATCATGATGAGGACACGACCACTTTCTTCCAATCCTCCACAATTCCATTCTCTTCTATTCATCACTCTCGTTGATCCCGTTCCCGTAGCGCCACATCTCCAGCTCCAGTTCCAGCCTCTCTCATCCTTCTCCCTCATCAGTTCACGAGCATTTTTGGGAGAGAAAGGAAGAAAATCAAAATCATCTCCTATATAATCACACACTCCCATTCAAACATTTCAAACTCAACAGCCCCAAAGCCCGAATTATGCCTCTTTCAAAACTAAAAATTGCTTCATTTCGTTCTTCATTCAAACTCCATACCACCGACCACCACAATCATAATCCAAACACATTTTTTTAAAAATTCCATTAATTAGTATTATTATGTAGGTAGGTACGTGTACCCTAAACGCTCAAAGGCAATGCAAACTTTAATTCTGTCATCAATCATTAATTACAGGAGATTTTTGAGAAAATTGGAGACGGAAGGTTTTTTGGATTTCCATAGGAACGGGAACGGGAACGGGAAGACGAGCTCAGGGAGAGAATGCGGCTCCGACTCGGAGACACAACCAACGCCATCTTTGTCACCGCTAAAATTTCCCGGATGATAAAAGATCAACAAGAGACGTTCCCCGGCCCCGGCTCCCGGTCACGGTTCGGTATTATGGTATAATGATCTCTCTACTACTTACAACTGTAATTAGTTTTTTGGAAAATCTTGACGTCTCTCTCACCGTTTTGAATCACCTATCTTTCCCAACCAGTAACCAGGAAATGCAAACAATCTTGATTCGTAATTGATTGCTTTGTACAGGTATTCTATAGTGGATCCCTCATCTCCAGCGTATGACGGGGTACGCTCAAAAAAGAGTTCACAATTAATATTGACAGGGCCATATGTAATTTAGTGAAGGATAAGTTTCGGTCGGATAAATTCATTGTTTAGTTTGAGTTCTTCTTTCTGTGGTGAGCAGAATCCTTGAGCAGATTTCTCCAGATCCTATTTACGAAGGTTATTTCTCACACCTCACTTTAGCCAACAACTATAGGTAACGGAGTTACAGTGGTAAAGTGGATACAAGGATAAAAAGGTAAATATTCTGCTGTCATAATAATAATTACATTTATTTGTTGACTCATTTCCAATTATTCCAAAACCGCAGCAGGCATCCAAGTCCCAAATCCCAAACTTTGATTTTTTTCAACACGTTTGCTCAGATTTTCTGATGACAGCGGCGACCCATATAAATGTGCTCCACTTTCCTCTCATCCTCACACTCATCATTATCTCACATTACCAACACCTCGTCCATTAAAAAGTTTACACTCAACAGTATATACAGTACTTCGCGTATAGGTAGTACAGTCGTAACACAGAACACAGTGATTGACTTTTGAAAGTTTTGAAATACTCTCCAAAAAAAGTATTAGCAACATCACCGCACGCTCCGTAGTCCGTACTCTGTTGTAGACTTTCGAAATTTTAAAACCTGAATTTAATATCTTACTTGATAATAGTTTCCAAAATGAAATATCAGTACCTTCTCATTATTGCTTTGGTAAGAAGTAAAAACTAACTAGTTTCGCGTGTTTCTAATAGTATCATTTAACTTAGCTCAATTTTAGCCTTTTCAGAACACGGCAATAAAATGTTACATTAAATATTTACTTGATTTGTAAATAGGCATTCCTATCCCAAGTGGCAACAATCAGCTTGAAAAATCGACACCGACGACAAGGTAAGGCAAAATAATTTATTATACAATCACATGGTAGATTTATTAGAAGGAAATGACTGTGAGCATCCAACTCTATTTTTTATTGGAGTAGTTACATCCACAACAATCGGAGTGGCTGGATATTGCGGCGGCTACAACGACGTGGACTGCTCAGCTGTTTGCTACTGGAACAGATTTACATACTACCAGTGTCGCCCTGACCTTTGCTATTGTTACTGATGACATCCCCACGAATACAAAGCCATATATACGCCGTCGTTATTTGAGGGCAAATTGTGTAAATATAAGTAATTTAATACCTGCATCAGGATCACCTCCGTCCCAATATTATATATCGTCTCCAAAATGGCCCGTATACAATTTAAGCTAGAATCAAAATGAGATATGTCATAAAAACGAAATGAGAAACATGTAAAATGTTAATTAGGAGTTTTTGAAAAGTAAATGTTCTATTTACATGTTTTTGAAAAGTGTAAAATTTTCTATTTACATGTTTTTGAAAAGCGTAAAATTTTCTATTTACATGTTTTTGAAAAGTGTAAAATTTTCTATTTACATATTTTTGAAAGTGCAAAATATTCTATTTAAATGGTTTCAAGACATGTTTCAATATTTTTGTAGATAAAGGATATTGTTTTTTAGCTACAAATGGCTATGGGTTATTTTGTTTCTTCACAGACAATAGGTATTGTAACACTGAATATATTGTGTTGTGATTGTGAGTCCTGGGTAAGGTGCAACATATTATTATTCATATAAGTATTATGAACGAGCCCGACCGTTAATCTTTGTTCAGAAATTTGTATCACATGTAATGTTAAAAGTAACGTCAAGTTCTACGGCGCATGTACAAAAAGCTCAATCCTATTTGAGAAGATGTTAGTTAAGCCTTTCTATATGGGCCTAAAAAATGCTGCTACATATTTAATATTTAACTGTTCTTGTGCCTCTATATATATCTGTAATAAAAAAGTAAATAACTTGGAATAATTAGTTTGTTAAGTTTACTTTTACAAATACATTATTGTAATTTTATTTATAATGATGTATATGCTTGCAACTGAGAAATTAGGTTACACGTATGTGATACGAAGATAAAATGAAAAAAAAATTGAGTTTAGTGACACAGGTAGAGTTGGTGTTTAGATCTGGCATTACTATATTCCCCCATTATATCCCATTACTGCTAGTTCTTAAATCTTTCCTCAGGACGTGAGCATCTGCTGGTTCAATCCGTTTGTAATACGCAGGCTTAGTTTCCACAATATTGAACCCAAATCTTTGATAAAAGGAAATAGCACTGTCGTTATTAACTTGAACATGCCTGCATGGACAAAAACAAATACACAAATCAAATATTAGTCAACTCCCGTCGTACACAAAATTTACCTCACACATAGTATGAATAGCATCAGTGTGGATCACAAATGGAATCAAATATTATGTCACATGAAATTTCAACATGTAAACACTTACAAAAAGACTGCGTCGAAGTTCCCTTCTCGTTTAACGTAGTCAAGAACATGCTTTAACATGAGGGTACCAATGCCGAGTCTTCGGTAAGGAGCAAGACATCCAAGTGTCATGATGTATAATTCCCTCTGTCCACCTGTAGTGTCCACTCGACAGCAAACTCCTCCGACCACAACGTCGTTATAATATGCTACAACAATCAAGTTGAGGTTATAATTTTTTAAATTACATACTCTTCATAAGGCCCAAGAACAAGCAACAACGAAAATAAAATAGCAAGCCAATACTGCACCGACCTCCAAATAAAAAATGTAGGTATTATTATAATCAATTAAAAATAGGTAGGTAGGTACATTGTATTGTATATTAGTATGTACATATATGGATTACCAAGTCGAGCCAGCTCCCCTGCTAGTAGGACATCTTTATAAAATTTATCATTGTAAGACACCGGGAATACAACAGTGTTTAGTCGCTTCAGCTGACGGATGTTGTGAACAGTCACTTCACCCAAAGCAATTCGAGCTCTAAATACATAAACAAAAAGCATAAATAGAATTTATCATCACGATTAACAATTACACTCAGGACCGGACGAAGGAATTACTTTTATGCAGCAATTTGTTTCCATACAAAAACCACCATTTTGATTTTATTGATGTTTTCTTTGGTAAAGCAAAATGTTGTATCTGCATGTTTTTAGAAAAGTGCAAAATGTTCTTTTTACTTGATTCAAAAAAGTGCAAAATGTTGTACTCACATGTTTTGAGAAAAGAGAAAAATGTTCGACTTACTTGATTATGAAAAGTGCAAAATGTTCTATTTACATGTTTTGAGAAAAGTGTTAAATGTTTTATTTTCATGTTTTTGAAATGTACAAAAACTTTAATTTGCATGTTTTTCTAAAATAAAATATTCTTTTTACATGTTTTTGAAAACTACAAAGTGTTTCATTTGAATGTTTTTTGAAAAATAAAGCTGCGGGGGCTGCCTGCGCTGGCCGCATTATCCAGCCCTGATTACATTTCTTAGCATTACACTACAATGGAAGGCAGTGTCAAGGCCCTAGTTTAATTAAAATACAAGATACCACTGTTTTAAAAATTTGTAGATATTAAATTCATTTGACAGCAATGTGAAGACATAAGTAATAGTAAAAAGGATAGCTCTGCAATGGGCCTATTTATTGGCCTAGGGGCATTTCAGTAACTTCATGTTACTGGATCTCCTTCAAATACAATACAATACTGCACTGTAAAAAATGAATATTAACTTTGCTAGCGCTGGGAGATGGTGAATGTAAATCAATCAAAACATATGCTTAAATCACGGAGTTGGCCTTGACCATTTTTGTAGTTGATTAAACTTTTTATACACCGAATTTTTAATTGGGCCCAACTAAGAAGAAAAGTTCGAGACAACAACCCAGTGGGGCTATGTTAGAAGGTTTGCGACATGTTAGGTGATTACACACCAAAAATAAAAATAAAAATACCAAGACATTAAATATAACCTACGGGATCTTTTTGTTGTTAACTTGACTCGTTTCATTCTCGGCAAACTGTCCAGGCCCACTCAACACAGATTTATTTGTTCCCGACGTAAGTGCATTACCCCTTTTGCCAATAAATTTATTCTCGTCCACGTACATCACATCAGGTCCTTCACCACATCCTCCATTCAAATTTTCTAAATTCTATCAAAGTTATCAAATCACACTTCAATAACACCGTTATCCATTTCTTTGCAATCTCAATATTATATTAATAACGGTGTAACAAAGAACAGTGAAAATTAAATTTCAACCCCGCAATAGCAGAAAAATTCTTCCATTTTTTTATAAGTTGTGAATTTAAAAACCTAATTAATTGTTAATCCTGCACGATGTAAACAAACCGCTTAATAATTTACTTAAATGCATATTATTCCAAAATATCAAAGAACCTATACCTTGTTAGAAATGAATGGTAAATGTAGTGAAGTTGTGTCGACTAAGATTCAACTTACGGTTCTATCATCCTCGTGAGTGAGGATATCGGATCCACTAGGGCCAGACATTTTGACGATGATGTAAAAATTGTATCACTTTCCTAAACAAACGAATCACGTACACGGTACAACCAGGGATACCTTTAAAGTCAATACAGTTTACAAATCAATTTAGCTCGCACATAGGTTTAATAGGTTAAGCCCCACTCAACACTTATACTAATTAATTTATGTACGTCACCTCCTTGTTCAGTACTTACAACAATTTATATTCAATATTCAACGAACTTGAACGGACACAAAATTTCAAAACGTAAGTCTTTACTCCTAAAAAAGAAAATAATTCAGTGCCTAACATTTTTCATTCTGGTCTCAGATGTAAGATGTAAGAGCTAATTAAAAACACTGCATATACTTACACGCATAAATACATATACATGTGTGATACCAAAAAGTTGGTTTAAAACAAATATTTATTTAAACAAATATTGCCCAGGTGTAAAAAAAATGTTCGTGATCCATTTACTGAGTCCACTGGGCCACCCTCATTTTTGAGGACAGGGTCAAGTTTTTCTTCATTATTGACTGTAATATATGACTCGAAAATAAATATATTCAAAATTCCATCACTTGATTTAAAATTGGGTTTAAAATGACAAGAATTTTAACAAGTTCCCAGCTTCTACATTTTAATAGTCAAAATTTAAACCAGGTATTAACAGATCAGCGCAGAGAAGACCTGAGTATGCCTAGTCATAGTAATAAAATAAAAGCACACTTGGGGAATTATTGGCTTTGGCTTGAACAATCTAAGTAGTGATACGTACAAAAACATGGATTTTAGACAAACCATAGGCCGGCAAAAATGGGCATAATGTATAATCGAAGAATGTATAAAAACAACAATAAAAACGATTTAATTACTAATTACGTTCAGTATACTAAATTTTCAAATAATTCCACTGGATAATCAGGAGCTAGCAACTAACCTGAAGATTGAAATGATTTTTACGAAATTTCTTGTTTCCAGTGAAATCGAGGATACTAGAACGAGACACGAGAGTAGACAAGAGAAGGATGATAAAGGATGACGACGACGACGAATGTGTGTGAGACTGCTGACGGCTAGGTTTCAGAGTCCAGAAAATGCAATTGCAATTACCCTCGGCAAGTATTATGTTGAAGTGCTGGATAAAATATGACAAAAGACAAAAGAGAGAGAGTGAACGTGATGAAACTGATGAATGCTAAAAACATTTTTATTGTTTGTTTAGATCATAAATAGATCATTATAAATTATGATATAGTTCACTTTGTACGAAACACTCGAACATTACCAACAACTAAACTTTAATGTAAATGAAATATTTTATTACCTGGAAAAAACGTTGTACCACGATGTGATAAAAGAAGAGAGTACTAAATGAAGGTGATGATGATCTTGCCTGTGTCCGTCCTGTATCTTCAATCTACCCCCGCCTCTCTTCGCTAGTTAAAATTAATTTGGTAGTAATTTAAGTAAAAGGGAATTAGGGGATTTTTGGGATGGATGGTGTGTTGAGAGAATATTTGAGTGACTGCGCTTGAAATGTGGATGTGCGGGAAGTTGAGGCTGCGGTGTGGCTGGTCGAGAAGTTGAAGGATCACACGAAACAAGTTGAATGGTGCCTTGCACGTGGGTCTCTCGGATTTTACACTTCCATTGCCTTGCTGTGGATATCGTCCGCTATAGCCGCTTCCCGCCCCGCCTCCCTCCATACTTTACAACTATTTCCCGCCATATATGCACCAACTCGCGTCCATCCTTTGCCTGCTACACGCCAAGTAAAAAACTCGGCTGGCTGGGCTGCTGGGGTATCTTGCAGAAAACGGCATTCTCAAAGGAAAAGAATACCTTTAGTGAAAAAGTACAGTTACCTGAATCTGACTGAATGGGCTTGGTTTATAAGAAAATGTAATTATAAGAAAAAATTGTGAGAATCAGAATCTGGAAAATAAAAAATCCTTAAATGTGAACCATGCTAAATTCCAAAATTGTGCCCATTAACAATTAACACCAAAATAAGATTCTACCTTCTGTGTGTTGTACTAACTAAATCTTACATTGACAATTTTGATGTTTCATTTAGAGTTGAGTTGCTTATTAATGCTGTTTTACTAATTACTGCGTGGTGTATATTAATTTAATTACCTGCTTAACTGGCTACTAACTGCAAGTAAATAAATAGTACTTGCAATTAGTACCTACGTGCTTTTATAAAATTGACTCCGTCGTCTGTATTGGTTCACGGTGCCCCATGTACGGATGGATCTAACAATAAGTTGGTTAAGTAGATGGCTACTTATCTGCCTAATTAATTTTGGTACATCCACTTCTACTTCAGCAAGCAAAGGTCGGCGCCTATCCTATAATATAGGCAAAAATATAGGCGATAGGCAGGCAGGCAGACAATTTAAAAAAAAATTGTATAGGCAATAGGCAGGCAAATTAAAAAGATAAAAAATAGGATAGGCAACAAAGAAATTCTGCCTGGTAGGCAAAATAGTTATGATGTGCATTTTTTGCCTTTTTTGTATCGCAAAATTTCTAATAATTTGGGCATTTTGGCAAAAATAATTATTTTTATCGCATCTAGATAGTAACTTCGGAAGGCTTATTTATGAAAAATAGGCATTTGATAGGCTGATTTATGAAATATAGGCTGATTTAAAAAATAGGCAGTAGGCAGGCAAATTGGTAAAAATAGGCAATAGGTAGGCTACAAAAAAATCGTGGAAAAAGGATAGGCGATAGGTAGGCAATCGGATTTTTCAAAAAAATAGGATAGGCGATAGGTATGCTAATTCAAATGCCGACCTTTGTCAGCAAGTACTAAAATTTAATTTATTCCGTAACATCCTTTATGACTTCATAGGCCACGATTACCAGTGTCCAAAAATGTACTTAAGTACTATACCTAATTTGTAGACTTTATGCATGAAGTCTACAAATAGATATAGTTACTTACATGCATTTTTATTACAGAAATCCTAGATCGTGAAGTACTTACAGGGTGGACCATTTATTTCCGAAGATTCTAACAGGCTATAAAAGCCAAGTTTATTATTCGAATATAATGAGCAATATACCAAAATAAAGACACTGCATGGGAGATTTGTTTGACACCTCATTCATTGAAATCGGTTATGAATAAGTTACAAAATGGCCTAACTAAAAATATCACAGTTTCTAGACTTTTTGGTCAATCCTAAAATTATTTTTTAACAACTTTTTTTTTAAATTAAAGCGTAAAACAATGCAGACTAGAAACAACGAGTCTTTTAAGACTTAAAAATAATGCTTCTCAATGATTTCCATTTTCTTCGATGCACATTCGAGCAAGGGTTACAACGTTTTGCATAACTTTGGGAAAAAGTTCAAGCGGAATATTGTTTGTTTCTTCCTGAACTTTGGACTTCAAATATCCCCACGGAAAAAAATCTGGCGCTGTCAAATCTGGGCTTTTTGGTGGCCAGTGTACGTCGCCACTTTTTGAAATAATGCGACCAAGAAAAATAGTCCAAAAAAGTGAAGTCGCAAGGGAAAACCAAAGGGAGAAGACAAAAACAAAAGAAATGACTTTTAGTTGATGTGCAGATTGCTTTATTAATTTTTTTATTTATTATTTATTATTATTTGGTCCTTTAATTTTTCGCCGTCGGCTCAATTGCATACCGCTTTACTTTTCAAAATCAGAAATTATTTGACATGACATTTATACAGATTTATCTTAAAAATCGTGGTTTTTAATGAGTTAGGCCAATTTGTAACTTGTCCGTAACCGATATTAATGAATGAGGTGTGAAACAAATCTTCCAGAAATTGTCTTTATTTTGGTATATTGTTTATTAAAATGGAATGATAAACTTAGAATTTATGGCATGTTAGAGTCTTCCGAAATAAATCGCCCACCCTGTAGAACCACTAAAGTTACATTCAGAATATTATAAATTAGATCATCATAGTTAAATTGTACAGACTGCAATCTGTGTTACCGATGGAAGAATGGCTTTGCGCCAAATTGGTCGAAATAACACGTTAATAAAGTTCAATCAATCAAGCAATCAATCAATTCCATGATAATTCACAAGTAGTTTAATTTGAAAGGAACTGAGACCATGTCCAGGTTTGTGTGTAAACACTATAATAAAACATTCACCTCAAAACAAGAAATTGGTTACTCATAAATTCAAAAGCTCATGAAAATTTCAGTGGAAGCGGACTAAAGAGCAATACGCACCATCGGATCGGAGCGGATTTTCCGCCGTATTTATTTTTGAAAACAAAATCCAAAAAAAACTTGGATTTGCTTTACAACATGGTGTGCCCAATGAGTTTTGGTCGATGAAATTAATTTTTGAAAAAACGAAAAAGGTCTCTAACAGTATACAATGGTTAAATAAAATTATTCACAATCTTAAATTTCGTTCAAAGTTTTGAAACTTGATTTCTGAAATTTTTGTATACAAATGCATTTTAAAATGTAAGGAATACAAAAAACATCCAATCTGAAAAAACTTAAACACTTTTCCATTGGTTGCTATACAGTAAATATACTTCAAAATACAAAAAAAAGAACACATGTTTAAAATAAATCATAACACCCATGAATATTTTAAAAGATTTTTTTATGTAAAACGTATAAGCCTACCATCACGTGTTGATGTAATTCATTATGAAAAGTGCAATTAAAAATTGTAAAAAAAAACATATTACGACATACGACGCGTTCAGTTTTTACTTGTGTTTATTCAAAGTAAGCTACTGCTACTGTTGACTGTATGTACAAATGATCTGTAATTCATATATGATCCATTATTGCTACTGCATTTTAATAAAATTATTATTAACTCGAAAAAAATCGCAAATGGAATTACAAGTTCAAAACGAAACATACACCGACCGGGAGTCGTTAATAGTTAATAGTAACCTTGTTGTTTGTAATATCTACTTAAGGAGGTTATCCAATACAAACGAGGAAATTCCACGGATCCTTTATTAAAAAAGAAAGCATGCAACGGAAGCGACTGAATGAATCGTCCACGGAAGTGTGTCTCAACTCCCAATTCTATTATTATTGCCGCAGTGAAATTAACAAACTTTAGAGAAAAGTGCCTTCATTATTACCTTCACTTGATTGTTTCTTTTAACGATATTTAAGGGAGAAACCCTATATCAAGGTACCATACGTACGTACAACAATATAACAGAAGAATATATTTTACAGCAAAGTTGAATTTTTGAAAAAAAATTATATTGATTTATTGATGATGGCAAATCTGCCGATCCGCTTGGTTTTTCCTTCTTATTTCTTTTCCAACTGTTTTTATTTAATTGTGTTTGCTAATTAAACAACGAATATTTTAAATTCCTTAATTCTCAACCAAGCCCAACAAGTCCACGTAATTTTCTTTTGTGGGCAAACGTGTGTATTCGTTCTCTCTTTTTTTCTTGTCTCCCTCGACTCCCTCTCCTTCCCACATACTTTTCAGCAATCCAAGAAGTTGGCTGCCATCAAAAGCTCAAGAGCAATTTCGGGTGCGATTGGAAACTCTGGGATTTCAGTCGAGCTGTTCGTGAATCGCACTTTGTAGGTGAAAAACATGCACACTTTTTGCAAAACGTGAGAGCTGTTTAAAAAAACAAATCAGATGCTTATAGCACATAGCTTCCACAGAATCCTTGTAGAATTAATGACTCAGAGTTATATCGTAAATTATTTAAATTGTGTTTAGTATGCTTACGGGATCTCTCGGAAGTTAACTTCATTCGTTTCGTTCTCCGCAAACTGTCCAGGTCCGCTCAACATGGCTTTGATAGTTCCAGATGTCAAGGCATGTTCCCTTTTCACAATGAATTCATGTCCGTCAGAAGAAATTAATTTGACGTACATGGCATCAGGCCCCTCACATCCTCCATACAATTTGCTCAAATCTTCCGAGTCCTGTAAAAAAAGCCAAATACAATTTAAATTAGTCAATTAGGAGTTCAACATTCGAAGCAATTAAACAATTATTAAGGACAAAAATAGAGGAGACGTGAAATGAACGGAATAATTTACTATAACAATTTCCTCATCCTTTGGCTTAACTAGAGGAGCATTATCTTTCTTCTTTTTACCCCCTTTCCCCATTCTACTACCAAATTCTGAGAATTCTCAACAAAGACTAAACAATCACGGGTGATCAACGGTACGCAAATGGTTACAATCTCTCGGAGCTCTTGCTTCGTTGATAGTAGCGATTAGGATAAATAAATATATAGATGATAATAAACTAGAATTTTTCAGAGAGCTTTATGGACATTAATTCAATCATTCCTCTAAATACATTTGTTACTTTAAAAATTACAATAAATTGTCCGATAAATTGGGGGTGAAAGTATGTCCTAAAAAGTTATAAAAATTATAAGCTATGAAAATATCACTACGTATTACATAAATGGAGCGGATCAAAAAAATTCTACGTTTATTACATACTAAACTGCTAATAACAATACGAAATACAAATCGTTTCCCTATACACACTACGACTACGCACGACCCTACGCTACATTGACATTTACTCGTAATCAACATGACTTTTAGAAAATCTACCAATAAAATTTTAAATTTTCATTCAGTTTAAAAAGCAAACCCTGCGTGCAGCCATACACGCATAAAAATAATAATCTACCTCCGTATATTATCCTGTAAGTAATTTATAAAAATAAATCAAATTACCGAAGCTAGGGTAACTTGTCAGGGTCATTTTATAAGCACATTACAAAAATAATTCCAATAATAGTTCAAAAGCTACCACTTTTACATGGTGGAAGATATCGCAAAATATGTAATGGACAAAAAAATAAATTAGGGAAAATAAATAAAAAATAGCCTTATCTCCAACTTACAGTTTTATCATCCTCGTGCATGGGGACATCGGATCCACTAGGGCCAGACATATCGATGACGATGTGAGAATGTGTTCAACTTCCGACAAAAACCAACCCCGTACTCCGCACAACTGGAGGCACCTTCAAAATAAAAAATAAACGTCAATCCAGAGCACACTACAGCTGCAGGGAGAATAAACCCTGGGAAAGACTACAAAATAATGATGTCATCGCTTTCAGAGCCTTTTTTGAAGGACCCAATCAATCTAACAATAGGATGACGAAGTTTTTTAACGCTACAGTAAATGGGAAGGACTTTAGGATCGACCCACTAAATCGATGACATCATTTGCGCCTCTCCCTTAAATAAATTTAAGTCACTAATTCTTCTTGTTGCGAGTACAGTACAGAGTACATCGACCTTCTGTCTGTCATTAACACATGTTATCTATCGCAATTAAAACTTAAGCCCAGCACATAACTGATGACTGCCAACTGATAAGATCCTACAATATTCATATCCACTTGAAAGTTGAGTAATCTGTCATCTGTCCCATTTACAGCTAATTCCAAATTCCATCTGATTCAAATATTACCCAGGCAGGACTAGAGGAACTTATGCATTACAACTATTCAATGTTCAATCTAAACTATTCACTATTGTATTACATATTATGGCAATTATGGTCCTTTGAATTTTGAACCTGAAACTGGAGTACTGGAGCTCTACGCCATTACCTATAAAAACATCTCGACTAAGCGTTTTGTAAGGCACAAGTGACAATGTCAAAAGCTGAATGCATGTAAACTTGAAACCTGACTTGGCTGTAGAATAATACTCAACTTATCGTTAGTACGCAATTACTCTGTTGTGTCTGTACTAACATTTAAAAAAAGTTGAAAGTAGCTTAAAAATACTTCTCTGACTGAACTGAATACTTGAAAATCATAATTAAGGAAAGACCAGCCATAAACTGCATATATACTACACTGCGACTCTTATTCCAAGCATTCAACATTCTATAGCAAACCAAGCAATTCCACAGCACTGGATTGAAAATATGCAGCGAGGTCAAATAAAACTCCTGCCACTGTCTGACTACTCTCAACTCTGACTGACAAATAACAACAAATTGATGATTGACTGGTGACTGACCTACGTGTACAGGTTCAAATGCTTCATGAAGTGTCCAGCTTTTGAGAAAGCCGCGACGAGACGAGGATGAGGATGGAGTTGACGATGATGATGGTCCAGATACTTAAAGACGGTAATGTGGTGTGCGTAATTGACTGGAAGGGAACAAAATGACTTATCAATAACGCAACCACAGTACCACTGTGAGTCACAAATACTAACGACTATAGAAACAACACATTAGCCTAGTAATGAGGGATAAACAAGAGCAAGATCAATGAAAAATGAATTATTTATCTGAAAGTACAAGACGAAGACGAAGACGACAGACGATTGACACGCAATGCGTCTTGTGGGATAGGAACTTGTGCGATGACTTTTACCTTTGCATATTTTCATACCATTTTTTCCTTCAATAGCAATAGCAAAGGGATCCATACGATGAGTTTGAATTAGCGCGCGCTGATTATCATGGAATAAAGTAAAGCACCAGCTTGTATTCACGTACGTACATACAGGGAGAGTGAGACTAGTATATTAGGGATCGTCTGTAAATGACGCCATCGAGATATCCTCATTTTTAGGGCATATTACCCCCTTGTCATCAGATTAATAAAACATTACGTAATAGTGGCTATATTTAACATTGGATGTCCTTAGTTTCCAAGCAGACCTATTGACCGTTACTATGACATCATTTACGGACGATTCCTTAAGAGATCTTGAAGAACAGGAAAGGAAAAGAAGCTAGAAATTGAACTACAGATTACAGGAGAACACAAGATTAAATGTAAAACTATAGTAAAAAAAAACTATTCGTCGTCAGCAGAGGCATAAGGCAACAGCTATATTTCCTCACGCATTAATACTCTACTCAAAAACGGCAGCTACTAACGGTACCGCAAACTTTTACAAACCGTTAAACGCACCGTCAACTGTTTTGCTTAGTTGAATAGCAAACGTTATTTTTGTATATATTGCATCATGGTTAGTTTAGTAGCTTACGCTTAATTGGGGCCCGGTGAACCAAAAATCCAGGAGGTTGCTATACAAAACATTCCCAGATTTGGGAGCTAATGCCCAGGATTCCAGGATCGTTACACTCCATCCAGAACCCAGTAATGTTCGCGGGTGGTGTATGTGGTCTTCGGTTCGGGGAATTTGTAACTCTTTATGAGTCCAGTAATCCAGTATTTTAGAGCCAGGTTAATTTTAAATTCAGGAAACGGGGTTAAAGGCCGCATAAGCTCAGGCTCTGAGTGAGATTACATCACTCGTTCTTGGCGACTTATTAATACGTTTGGTTAACTGCGACTGGGGCACTTAGCGTAATTTACTACAGGGCCGGATAATGCGGCCACCACGGGCAGCCCCCGCTGCTTTAATTTTTAAAAAACATGTAAATGGAGCATTTTGCACCTTTCAAAAATATGTAAAAGAATTTTTTTTGACGTTTCAAAAAAATTGAAAATAAAGTTTTTTCTACATTTCAAAAACATGGAAATAAAACAAGCACTTGTTAAAAATCAAATCTTGTATGGGCTGAGGTCAAATAGACTTAATTTATTATTATTTATTATTATTCTATGTATCTCATTTAGTCATTAATGTATTTCAAAATCTTTTCAGATTTATAATTTACCGCTAGCCCAATTAAATTAAAACATCCTCACTAAAAAAAAAGGTTTAGTTATAGAAAAAAGTACATCACTCAGCATTAATGATTTAAACCACTGCACTGCACTGTTTCTAAAAACCACAACCACAATGATTGCTAATTTATATTATATTAATATTATATTATGTTATCGACGAACCCTTGGCAGTACTTGCTAAGTTATCAAAACGGATTAAAATTATTCAAATCCAAAATCCAACAGTGTAAAATCAGGATAAGTTTATTATATGAAGATATTATTTTTTTAAATTTGAACTGAAATCAACGAAATCTAAAAGCTCGGAGCGGGGGTTTGTTTTGATGAGCCTCCCGGATCCGGATCCGGTTCCCATCCATCGTTCGTTCCTCCTTCACTATTGTATCTCTAGGAGTATATAAAGGGATTCTTCTACCTTCAGCAACCGCTGCTTCGGCCAACTCAAATTTTTTCCGATCTGCAGAAGAACATTTATAAGATGTATACATTCTGGGATAAACTTTCTTTCGAAAGTGCTCTTTCATTGATTGCGACGTGTGATCCGTGATCTATATATACGTTAAAAAAATTTCAAAAATTACTCCCAAAATAAAACGCAAAAATTGTAATATAATTTGGTAGTACTAAACGTTTTTGATCTATGTATTGTCATCCACATTATTTCGGCTTTCTATATAAATCTAATTAACTTAATAACATAATACTAGTTAAGTAACATGCCTTATCCTCGCTCATTTCCAGCCAAATTTGATTGCCCTTTGTGTAGGGATGCATATTATTTCGACAGATATAGTCCAGAATATTTTGTCCATCGTCGATTGTGTACTCTACGCGTCTTATCTTCCCAATGCCCTTTTGGCTGCTGGAAAAAAAATCAAGATTAAGTTGTTTAGTTGTTTTTAATAAACCGTTGGCAATACAAGTGCAAATCACATATCGTATGTGAAGAACCAAAATGACCCATATTCATTTGTAGCTGAAACCAATATCCGCTATCTACAAAAATATTCAAATATCTCGAAATCATGTAAATAGAACACTCCCCACTTTCCAAAATATGTAAATAGAACATTTCCCACTTTTCCGAAAACATGCAAATAGAACGTTTCCCACTTTTCAAAAACATGTAAATTGAACATTTTACGCTTTTCAAAAACTCCTACTTAACATTTTATAAATGTTTCTCATTTTGTTTTTTATGACATTGCTCGATTTGATTGTAGCTTAAATTGGATATGGGTCATTTTGGTTCTTCACAGACGATATTCTAAAATTTTTTAAAATTCAAATATACTAATCGTAAATTGATCAGCACTGAATACAAGGTACCTAATTGGGAGGGCACGCTTCCGTCCTCGATTATTAGATGTTGAAGAAGATGATGATGAGCCTGAGTCTGGTGACACTTCGCGTTCTTCCTCAACCTTAGTCAAGGTTGCAATAGTAGCCCTTTGACTATTGGGTAATGTCGATGTCGAAGCGGATGCCGGGGCCGAAATTTTAGTTGCACTATTTGGAAATCGAGTTCGGGATCGAATGGGGGATGCAGTATTGTCAGGGGTATGCTTACGGGTCCGATTTGGAGAATTGCATGATTCCGCCTTGGGGCTCGAGTGAGTGTTGATGATACGGTGTGAATGATTCTTGTCCGGGTCCGGGTCGGGGCCATCATCACTTGCCTCGTCTGGAACTGTAGTTTTTGACCTAGTCCTGGGCTTGACTTTGGCTGTGTCCACTCCTACTGCCTTCCTCACAGTGACATTCTGAGCTACAGGTTCCGTTTTCACGAGCTGCTTCCAGGAAAGCTCTCTCTTTAAAATGCGATTCGCATCGTAGCTCAAAAGACTGGACTTTCCAACACTTGAGATCAGTGAAAAAAAAACAAGATTATTCTGTCAGTTTTAAAGCTACATTACATATTATATAAAATAAATCTATACTTACCGATATTTATTTAAATCTAGATCCTTGAAGCTTCCCTTCATATAAGCGTCATAGATAAAAGATGAATTGAAATGATCATGAGGGAGCTCATCTTCAGTTGGAATAGCGCATTTTTGATCATCTACGTACCAGTGAAAATCCACGACAGGAATAGCGTATGGATCATCCCCATTCGTATTTAATAAGGCACCACCAGAAAGCTGAAATCAGTTAAATCAAATTACATTTATTAGCTGTGAGAATGATTATACACTAATGCATTTTTAATTTAAACTATTGGTTACAAAAATAAATTTTACCGAAATCCAGCGTGGTAATTTAGAAATCGCAATATTTCGTTTTGAATCAGTTTTTAGAAGTGGAAGAACTGCCTCATCGGGGAAAATTTTAAAAACCACACAGCTACCTTTATTTGCATCTAGTTCAAAAATATTCTTTTGCAATGAGTAGTTGCCCATTTTAATGAAGTTCAATAAAGACCAAAACTATACCACTAGCTAGCTGCCACAAGTCACAAGTAGTCTAATTGCGAGTCTAAAATATATTTTTTGAACAACAGTTGACAGCATCGCACACGCAGACTCCAATTTCCAATTCAATGAGAAAACAAGACTGGAACTGGACTGGACAATCAACGGACGAGTCAGTAATTATTATTAAATTGAAAGAATTTTTAGTATTTTGTCGTTCAAGAAGGAGCCAACGGATCAGCGTCGACGTGACATACTATAATTTTACATGATGTTTTTTTGGTATATTATTGTTGTTACCGCCTCGAATTCCCGCCTATTGCGGTCACGCGGGAATTTCCGCGCCAGATAAAAGGGATCGTCCGTAAATGATGTCATCCGTAGGGTTACTGGCTCCAGTCGGGACATGACAACGTGCCTTGTTCAAGATTAGCCGTTTAAAACGTTATGTTGAAATTATGACATGGGGGTGGGGCGGCCCCAAAAAAGTGGTAATTTGGATGACATCATTTTTGGAGCACCCCGTAGATCGTGACCATCTGGGGGGCTTGCAATTACGTTATAAAAAACCCGGTCATTTAATTTTGACCCCCACCCCCTTTTTAGTATGTATAGCAGTTTGGCCCACTATCCCCCCTAAAATGAATAACTTTATTGTTGCAAGTACTATAACCGTTCAGATGCAGATCAGTCGATTCCGTTATTCCATCATTCGTATTTGTTTGACGCTTAAATATTTTTTTTTATTTTATGCCGGAAGAAGAGGAATCCATAATAATATATGACTCATAGTTGAAATTTTATTATAAAATTAAAAAATATTTCAATGCATTCAGTTTCTTAATCATAGTTTATTACAGCCCTGTTTGTGCCTGTACCTCTTTGCATGAGTAGTAACAATAACATACATATTATATATTTCATACTATTTCTTGATCGTATCTCAACTCGAATCTGCGTTAAAAATGCTCCATTGCTTTTTAATTTCATTTCTACCAATTTAAAAAATAAATGTTTGGATCTTGTAATAAATGTGCTTAAATTAAATATAAGTAGTAGGGTAACCATTTATCTAAATACAGAAATACAAACCTATCGAGTTAGCAATTAGAACACTTCTTTAACATTACATATTGTCGTGAGTGAAGAACCAAAATGACCCATATCCATTTTTAGTTTCAAACAAAATCCACTATCTACAGAAATTTTTTAAATAACATGTTCATCAAAGCGTAATCATGTACACAGAACCTTGTGCATTTTTCAAAAAACCAGTGATTAGAATATTTTTCACTTTTTAAAGAGCATGAAAATAGAATATTTTGCACTTTCGAAAAACAATGTAAAAACGACATTTCAAATTTTTTGTAAACTTAAATAGAACATTTTGACCTTTTCAAAAACATGTAAAAAGGACATTTAACATTTTTTAAAAACACTTGAATAGAACATTTTGACCTTTTCAAAAACATGCACAAAGGACATTTCACATTTTTTAAAAACACTTAAATAGAACATTTTCACCTTTTCAAAAATATGCAAATAGGACAATTGGCTTATTTTAGAAACTCGTGATGCGCATTGTGAGCTTGTATCTTATTTACTGTATTTTGCTGACATAGCTCATTTTAATTCTAACATAAATTGGAAATGGGTCGTTTTGGTTCTTCACAGACGATAATTACCTTTACCGGTGACGGTAGGCTGTGTAATTAAAACAATGGATTGCCAATAACATTTCAAATAATAATTAAATTGGTAAACGGTTAAATATTCTCACAGACTCACTATAGACTAAGAAAACATACATACAGCCTATTTTTTTATTAAAGTCCACAGCAACCATACAATTAACAAAAATTGATAAATATCACTATACAATTTATAATCTTAGTATTTACTTACAGTTCATAAAAAACGTGCTGTTTCTTAGTTCTTTACCATTAGGCTATCATTCTTCCTTACATACTCCGACACTACTACGATTGCTTATTACTAAAATGATATATAAGAAGGTATATAGGCACTATGAATAAAAAATTACGACTATTCAGTACAATATCGTTCTATGAAGAACCACAATGACCCATTTCCATTTTTTAGCTAAAAACATTATCAACTATCTACACAAATATTCAAACACGTCTTGAAAGCATTTAACTAGAACATTTTGCACTTTTCAAAAATATGTAAATACATTTTACACTTTTCAAACACATGGAATCAGAACATTTTGTATCTTTTCCAAAACATGTAAATAAAATATTTTACACTTTTCAAAAACTCTAAATTAACATTTTACGCATGTTTCTCATTTTGTTTTTATGACATAGCTCATTTTGATTCCAGCTTAAATTGGATATGGGTCATTTTGTTACTTCACTCACGATATGAGATTTATACACGTCATACGCGATAACATAAAAATAAAATGAACTTAATTTAATAAACACAATTAGTCATATAGTAATTGCTACTCTTTTCTTAAAAAATTAGTTTTTAAACGATAACGACGCTAACACAAAAAACCTGCTGCCGATTATAATTACATGTAAAAGTCAAATTAAAAATTGTATCTGAATCGAAACTGTCAGTTGCAGTAGCAGTGGAGACAGTAACAGTGCGGTCAGTCCTCATATAATAGTTACAGGCGAGAGGCGACACGGACATGGACTTAACTGTTAAAATAAGAAATTTGTAAAATAAAAAATTTATATATACGACTATTTTGCTAATAAAATGTTTAACTGCATGATAAAGAAAATGGATGGGAATTCTAAAAAAATATTTAACCATTTGTATATGCTTTTACGGTGTAAAATATATCGGAAGAGAATAATTATTATTACGTTGTAAATAAACAGCCGTCGAAGAGTAAAATAATGGCGACTGCGACAGTAAATTTTTCCTTATTAAAACAAATATTAGGAGCCTATGCCTGTATATGCTTATTTTATGGAAATATGATGCAGCTGGCAGCACGCAATGTAAATCCATCGGGGACCAAGAAAACCTCGCATTCTCGTGTCAAACATAAATGCGATCCTTGATTGGTTTTACAATAGGCAAAATTAAACAGCAAAGTTTCACTTTTTAATGACGATACATATTATCTTGAACACGGTTGAGTTAAAAATTCACTCCTTTCTACTTTCGCATTAAGTGCTTTTAAGGATCCACAACTGCCTACTGCTTAACTCCCTACATACTGGCACACAAAACTGTAGAAATTATTTTTTAAAACGGAAGAAAAGCACGGGTTGTAATTTATAATTAACGTCGTGTAGTCCTAGTACATTATTTATAATTAGAAGAATTACAGAGCAACTTATAGGACGAGAAGAGAAGTCTGAGTTATAAAGTTGGTCAGAGAAGGACCGGTACCACCAGAACACAGAAGACCAGCCCCACATTTAACTTCATCCATTCATGTTCGCCCGAATGTCGTACAACTCTACTAAGCCCTCATGTTTTGCAAGGGTAAATCGGTAATCCTGCTCCGTGGGGGGAGGACTCAATCTTATTATTGGACCCATAACTGCAATTAAATTTTAAAAAAAACACTTCTATAAACGGTTATCATTTTTCGAAGCTAGAAAACTAAAAACTGATCGTAGATGGGAAGAGGAACATACTGGAGGTAGAACAGAAGCCATCAGGTAATTCTGCAGCGAGTTCATCTTCGCCTGTATCCGCATCTATTTCACACGGTTGAGTAGCAGCTTCTGTCTCCACTAATTGTGTTTGTTGCTCATCTGCAGTCCCATTGCTCTCGGGATTTATTTCATTGTTTTCGCTAGATGCCTTGGCTTCCAACCAAGCTTTGTAATTATTAGGAAAATCGACAATAACTCCGGGAGGCTCCAGCTCAGGATTGACGAGGTAGCTATGTATGGGTTCTTTGGGCGCTTTCATTACTATCTTATACACCGCGGGCTCCCCTGCCTTTTCAACGACAGGAAATTCCATGTGCACTATTTTAGGGCGTTTGATAGCAACTAAAGTTTGATCTTCGAACGAATCTGTTATATCGTGTTGCTTTACATACGCAAACTTCATATTACTAGGTTCCTCTGTTATGTTTCTTAAACTTTGCTCTAGCCACTGCAAGTAAAACAAACAATTCACTTTAAACCTTGGAATTTGGAAGCTCATGCCACAATATTTTTGAATACCATTTCGGAATACAAATAGTCCGGTGGAAGGTGCAGATGCAAACATTAATTTAGGTTCATTTCAATTTCAATCATACTTGTCTATGTTTATCCATATCCTTCTCAATCCTATCCAGCCTCCTAACTTCATCTTTGAGCCTCTCCACTCGCGCCACAAATTCTTCGGTATTAGTGCCTGGACTTGCTCCCCTAGAAATCAACACAATTGTTTTGATTTACAGTAAGGCACAGACAGTTTCCTCTTCTTTGAGTTATCAACAAACATAACAACCGTATATTTACAAAGCTGATTATTATTCAAAAAGTTACATACTTCCACTGAATGGCATTCTTAGTTTTTTTCTCGATGAGGCCGATTCCTTCGAGTACATTGGTAATATCATATATTCGTCTCTTTTGCCGAACTGCTAAAATATCTGCCGCCTAAAATGATTAGAGCATGGTAACATTAATTAACATACATTATTACTTGGCATTAAACCTTTACAAATTCCATTCAAGGGTTGACGGTTAAATAAGCGTCCAGAGCGAGTACACATGGAAAAATTAGAATGTCAACTCGGTGTTTGAGAACGAAATGAAAGAACAAGTGTGTGACATCCGAGGTCATGATGATTGAAATCGGGTAAGTAAAATAATCGGAGGCCACACACCAGGACGGAAGGAACCGAATGACCGAATTCAGAATTGTAAATTGGAATCATTCAAATGACGCCTCTTATTTTCAAATTTGGTTTCCGCCATGTAAGCTCCGAGTTTTGGCATCAAATTCAACGTGCGGCAGTTGGACGCAGACAGAGCTGACGGGTGGGACTGCGGTCAGATCGGGAAGAATAAAAAGGTTAAGGTACTCACCTCCTTGAGGTCAAGGACTCCATCCTTGGCTTTCTGAAGTAATGTGACGAAACGGGTGGTGAGGAGACCCAAAGATTTTTCATATCTGCTGCCCGGAGTGCCCGGACCTGAAGCGTCCGCCATTTTCACCATCCTCAGCAGATATTCTTGAGTATCTTGAGTGTTGTGGAATGGAAATCCTAGGAAAAGGTTCTGTGGCAGTAGTTTGAGTAATGCAATAAATGTGTAGTTGTAAAATACGCGAATCCCACTCTTTTCCTCTATCGAGATACACACATTTTCCTCCACAACTCCCAGACGACACAGACGAGAGAAGCAGACGGACGGCGTATGCACGATATGCAGCTTCGTATGTGCGCTTTCCTCCTACAGCCAACGAAAACTTTCCCTCCACTCAACTCCACTGCCGCCCTTCCCACATTTAGCCCTCAGCCACCCAAACGCCAAACACCGCAACCACTCGGCCCAAATACTCGCTCACTCGCAGCACAACCAAAACACACTGCACCAGCACTGCACTGAGCTTCAGCCCTTTGCGCCCATTACCAAACTTTAGCCCCCGTCGAAGTAGATGCTGATTTTTTGACTCGTGCTGCAGCAACCTGCATCTCTCCAATCCAAAGCGAATACGCTAAATAATGTTACGCTGTTTTTACTGTATTTCTGTAGGGCATACGTGGACAAATGTGATCCTAGTAATTGTGAGTAAATGTGACCACTAAAATGTTTTGCATGATAACATTAGCACTGCTTATGGATGTATAAATTGCATGGAAGAGCGAATGCTATTCCTCGATGTGAAGAATTCCCTTGCTGTCGGCGCTACAACTTTTCCGCTAAAAGTTGATAGGTCACATTACCCCCCTATATTCATTTTTTACATTTTTTTGAGCGTCGAAGACGCATCTGACCTCCAGGTGCACCATTTTCTAAAGTAGTCATCACTTCCCTGGGCATTACAAAGAGGCGCATAACAAACCGAGCTATCACCAAATCGCCCAAAGAGGCGAGTTAGTCCGGAGACCTGAGGGCTGACGCTCTCAGCTATGCAGCTTGGTGGTCGTGGGTTGAAATTTTATTCGAGGGTCTATCGTGATGAAGACTACCCTTAAACTCTCTGTCCACTACCTATAAAGCTTTGTTGGCTCTGTGTTTGTACGGGGTGAGCTAACCGTACCATGTCTATTTATGGAATTTAGTGTGAACTTGCCGACTAAGCAACTACTTTACTTCAAAAATTTAATAATGCAAAATTCATTTATAGCAGTAACAAATCGAAGCCGGTAATCTGACCGCTACCCGTTTCGAATTCACCAAAATTAGTGACTTTGTAAACATTAAACTTAGTACTAATTCATTTTTGCCTTGTAAAATCAATGCGAAAATTGAAGTATAAACAGGGTGGCAGTGGGTCGTGGGTCAAATAATTTTTGTTTACTGAGTCTGACATGGTTGTGTTTATCAGGGTTGTCAATGGCTATTATTTTTCCCTAAAAACATATCAACATCATATATGCGTGGTGTGTGCAGCATAGCTCGAAAACAACACCTGTAGCAGGGCACTAGAGCGTCCATGAATACGCCTATAATCGAGATAAAAACTCTCTCTACGGCTCTCGTATATAGTCATCTGATACTCTCAGATAGATTTAATCTTGATTGTCCCTCATTACTTTAGCTAATGTGTTGTTTCTGTAGTCGTTAGTATTTGTGACTGCAGTGGTACTGTGGTTGCGTTATTGATAAGTCATTTTGTTCCCTTCCAGTCAATTACGCACACCACATTACCGTCTATCTGGTCCATCATCATCGTCAACCCCATCCTCATCCCTTCCGTGTCTCGGTCTCGTCGTCGCGGCTTTCTCAAAAGCTGGACACTCCATGAAGCATTTGAACCTGTACACGTAGGTCAGTTACCCTTCAGTCATCAATTTGTTGTTATTTGTCAGTCAGAGTAGTCAGACGGTGGCAAGATTTTTATTTGGCCTCGTTGCATTCTTATTTTCAGTCCAGTGTTATGGAGGAATTGCATGGTTTGCTTTCAAGTTGAACGTTGAATGCTTGGAATGTGAGTCAGTGTAGGGGTGTATACATTTTTCGACAGTGTCAGTGGCCTTTTCTTAATTATTATGATTTTTAAGTACTCCGTCAGTAGAAGTGAGAAGTATTTATAATTTATAAGCTACTTTTTCAGATGTTAGTATAGACAGAGTAATTGCGTACTATCGATAAGTTAAGTATTATTGTACAGTCAAGTCAAGTGTCAAGTTCACAACTTTTGACATTTTCACTTTATGACTTATGAATGCTGACAAAACGCTTGATCGAGATGTTTTTATAGGTCAAAGACAGCACAGCACAGCTCCAGTTGCAGATTTAAAATTCGAACGACCGTAATACAAAATAGCTTAGATTGAATAACTTTTTGTGCTCGTTTGCATGCATACTAAATGTTTCTTGCCTAATCATTGAATATTCAAAATCTCTCTTGCGATTCGAATAAGTTTAGATTTGACATTGGGAATTGGGGTTCGAGGTAGTTTGAAGATTAATTAAGTACATAAATAAGTACCTCTAGTCCTATTCCTATGTCCTATACACCTGTATAATGTTTGATTCAGGCGGAATGTGGAATTAGTAGTAAATGGAACAGATGACAGATTAATATTCAACTTTCAAGTGGATATGAATGTTGTAGGATCTTATCAGTTGTCAGTGTCAGTTGTGTGCTGCGTTTAACTTTTAATTGCGATGAATAACAAGTGTTAATGACAGACAGAAGGCCAATGTACTCTGTACTCACAACCAGAATAATTAGTGACTTAAATGTAACTGGTGTGTACTCCCACTGCTGTGTGCGTTGAATTGACATTTATTTTTTTATTTTGAAGGTGCCTCCAGTTGTGCGGAGTACGGGGTTGGTTTTTGTCGGAAGTTGAAAACATTCTCACATCGTCATCGATATGTCTGGACCTAGTGGATCCGACGTCCCCATGCACGAGGATGATAAAACTGTAAGTTGGAGATTGGGCTATTGTTTTTATCTACCCGAATTTATTTTTGCCCATTACATATTTTGAAATCTCTTTTGCATCTTGTAAAAGTGGTAATTGGGATTATTAGTAATGTGCAGTGCTACTATAGTCTAGTCTACTATAGGAAAATTCTAGTTTATTATCATCTTTCTATTGATTTATCGTAATCGTTGAACTCCTAAACTGACTATTTTAATTTGTATTTGGCTTTTTTTTACAGGACTCGGAAGATTTGAGCAAATTGTATGGAGGATGTGAGGGGCCGGATGCCATGTACGTCAAATTAATTTCTTCTGACGGACATGAATTCATTGTGAAAAGGGAACATGCCTTAACATCTGGAACTATCAAAGCCATGTTGAGCGGACCTGGACAGTTTGCCGAGAACGAAACGAATGAAGTTAACTTCCGAGAGATCCCGTAAGCATACCAAACACAATTTAAATAATTTACGATATAACTTTAAATCATTAATTCTATAGGGATTCTGTGGAAGCTGTGCTATAAGCATCTGATTTGTTTTGTTTAAACAGCTCTCACGTTTTGCAAAAAGTGTGCATGTTTTTCACCTACAAAGTGCGATTCACCAACAGCTCGACTGAAATCCCAGAGTTTCCAATCGCACCCGAAATTGCTCTTGAGCTTTTGATGGCAGCCAACTTCTTGGATTGCTGAAAAGTATGTGGGAAAGAGAGGGAGAAAAGAAAGAGAGAGAACGAAAACACACTTGCCCACAAAAGAAAATTACGTGGACTTGTTGGGCTTGGTTGAGAATTAAGGAATTTAAGATATTCGTTGTTTAATTAGCGAAGACAAAAAAATGGTATAAGACGGAAAACAGAAAACCAAGCAGATCTATTTGCCATTAATGAAGCAATTTCTTTTTTTTGAACAATTTTACTATGCTATAAAGTATCATTACTCAGCTGTAAACTTCTACTTTTTCCTCATCTTCCTACCTACATCTACAAAACTACAACAACTACTACTGCTACATACTACGTGAATTCTATCTACATTTAACAGTTACCTTCTATCCACAAGTTAAAGACAATTGAATGGCTTTATATGTAATAATAATAATTGCCCCGCTCTATTTAATCTACACTTTTTAAAAGGAGGAGAATCCCCTCTGTTGTAGTTGGATGTCAGTTAATTCATTGTTATTTCTCCTTGGAATTTTTCGTCATATTGGAACCTAATAGACAACATCAACTAATGTGAACTTCAACTCCTCAACTGTTAAGCTGTAAACTAAGCTACTTCTAATCACGCTAACCTTACCATTTACATAATGTTGCTGATTTGCATGTACGAAGCGTTCTTAAAATATTTAAATATAGTTAAAAAATATATATAATTCAGTAAAACGAAATAAAGAATGCCTATACTAGACGTAGACGGACTGGTACTGCTACAAACGAATATTAATAATATTACATTATAACTTAAAACTATAATAACACTGACCTAAGAACCTCTATAGGTTTGTTTCTTAATTGTTTTTCACTCTTCAAGTCAAAATGGAGTGAAGCCATATCGTCTGTGAAGAGCCAAAATGACCCATATCCAATTTAAGCTACAATCAAAATGAGCTATGTCATGAAAAACAAAATGAGAAACACGCGTAAAATATTAATTCAGAGATTTTGAAAATTGTAAAATGTTCTGTTTACATGGTTTTGAAAATTGTAAAATGTTCTGTTTACATGGTTTTGAAAATTGTAAAATGTTCTGTTTACATGGTTTTGAAAATTGTAAAATGTTCTGTTTACATGGTTTTGAAAATTGTAAAATGTTCTGTTTACATGGTTTTGAAAATTGTAAAATGTTCTACCTACATGTTTTTTAAAAGTGCAAAATATTCTATTTACATGCTTTCAAGACATGTTTCAATATTTTTGTAGATAGTGGATATTGTTTTTTTTAGCTACAAATGGATACAAATGGGTCATTTTGTTTCTTCACTGACGATATGTGGCTCAGTTAATCTGAACACGTTGACCAGTTGTTGATGAGATCAAAAAATCAATGTAACCTAAATAATTTATTCATTTATGCCCCTGACGCAAAAACATAAATTCGATACAACTAATGAATAGGTAGTAATAATTAAGTAATTCTTATCTAGAATGATAATTAGAGAGATAGTATTAGCCAAAAGACTCAAAACGAGCGGTATATGAATGAGCTATTTAAAAAAAAAGTAAATTTCAGTTTTAAAAAATTGATAATTGATTTTAAAATGCTAACAAAAGTGTACTAATTAATAGACTAGTGTTCTAAATTATATATGGAAAATTTACTAAATATTCAAGCGGCTATATATAATATTCAGTGATGCATGATCCATCATCCTCTTGTTCAATTTCGATTCAATAATAATTCAATTGGGATGGGCATAGCAAAGCAAGTGTGTAATAAATTACATTACTTGAAAATATTGAAACACATAAGTAAATAAAATCCTACGTCCATCATTTGGAAATATATCATTCCTCTTATTTTTATTAAATCTTTATTCATTCATTCAGTACGATATATTCACTCTTCAGTAGTTCAAATCAAGAATCACAAGTACTTAACAAGCTGGAAGAGTTGAAGGATGTTTGTAGCACGTTCCCCAGCGACGTGAAAAATCAATTCAATTCATATACAATGGAATTACTTAAATCAAAGTCACAATACAATGCCACAAATAAAATGTTATTTCATGTTTCGCTGTCGTATTTTAGTTCAAAAATGTACAAGTTGTTGGTGACGGTGACGTAACTTCGGAAATTCGGAATCAACTGAAGACTACTGTAGTATAAATAGTTAATGCGGCTAGACTACAGATCCGGTTCAAGCATTGCGTCGGATAGCTGAATTTTCTCACCCGGTTTAAATGCCGGTGTTCCTATGTACGGACACGTAGCGCAACGGAATGCATCACCTAAGTAACACTGTTCACAAATTTATCAAGCATAATATTAAATCCGAATCCGAACTTTGAAAATGAAACAGGAAGAAGAAAGTATAAATATAATAAACTTACACTTCCACACGAAGATTTGACTCCAGAAGCTTTGGCATCAGCTACCGCTTTCGCTTTCTCTTCCCCATCCAACTCCTCTGCCAGGCCACAGGAACAGTCTTTACACGCTTTCCTCTTCCCCGTCGTACCACAAACTGCAAAAAAAAACAAATGATATCCATTAAAATCGGAGGGCAATTATATTAGTAAAAATTAATTAAATACATGGAATTTGTTTCATCTCATCGTATTGACAGTTTGGCTACCTTTAAGAGACGCTGGGTCAGGCTTCTTGAAATCGTCTTCACCTAAAAGGGCCTCATCGTCTATTAACTCGTCCTCATCCTCCACATCGTCCTCATCGTTAGCGGAAACTTTCCATGTGCTATTATTTCCGTTTACTTTGGGCTTCCCAAAAGAAAGCATCACTGACTCTCCAACCTGTCCATATGCAAATCGTATGGATTACTTTTCAAAATTTTAAATTCCACATGTGACATGCCTCTCATTATTTCATGTTTGAATAAAATATGAAGACTGTGTACTCACTTCAAATTTATCTTTTTCAGCAGAAATAGAATTATCTTGAGAGGTGACAGATACAAACCCAGCAAACTTAAGTTGCTGGCTTAGCTGAGATGTGAGTTCATTTGATAATACTTGACATTTTAAAACAAACTTTCCCTGTGGCTTTAAGACCTTCTCAAGTATCGTTGTAAAGACGTTTCCATCGTTTAAAAGTGGACCCGGGTTATTTGTCAAGAATATGACGGAGGATACTTTACCATCTGTAAATTCGGAGATCTTTGAAGTTTCCACCGCTCTTACATCTTCTCCTTCGATGGATTTTCGTTGTTGTTCAAGAACTGATTCGGAGACACTTTCGTCGTAAATAATGAGATCCGGGTTTGAAGTCATCTTGCGTCTCTCCCTACTTTAGACTGCAGATATTTAAAAAACAACTCTGACAACTCTTACTAGTTAGGTTAGGTTTTTGATGTTATCTGCTTAATCCGTTAGAAGAACTAACTTGATGAATCGGAAACGAACAATTTCTTTCCTTTCTTATTCCCCGTGGTCACTGATGACGATACGATGACTGATTAAATCCTGCGGACGAAATAGAATTAAATTAGTACTTAGAACTTTGGTCTTGGTTGCTTTTGACCTAGAATGAAAAATGACTACCATTACGTTCGCGTCGAAAACATTAAATGTTAAATTTTAAAATTAACTACCACTTAAGTAAGACTTACAATTATCAATTATTATGATTACGACTCTAATGGGTGACTGAGGCTGATACAGTGAGACGACACATTAAAGTTAAAGTTAAGTTTGGCTTACGTTTGATAGTCGATGGAGCCCGGAACGAAGGAGTGAAGACAGAGAGAGATGAGGTAATTATCGATATCGACTGACTGAGATTAGAATTCCAATTAAATTCCAGACGTGTTTTGTTGTTATATGTGTGATGTGTGGTTCTGGTTGGATATGGTATTGGTATGGTATTATGGAATATCACGATTTTGTGATGAGATTGTGATTGACGTCTTGAATTGGAATTGAAATGTGCGTTTAAACTTTGAGAGGTCCTAAAAATATGTTGATAGATTTTCAGCGCTACCTTTCCATCCCCAGATTCACCACGGCACAAAAATGAGGGAAGAAAGCTCCTCGAGCCCGTAGAGGGACTTTCTGCGCCAAGTTTTCTATTTTTCATCGAGCCCTTGTAAAATGAAGGGAAGATTTGATTCCCACACAAATTCCCTTCTCTCTCCCACCGCAGAGCTGTGCTATAGCGACAAGGAAGAAACGGCGCCGCACGTGAAAGTCCTTGAGCTTAAGCTGCGGGGCAGAGCGGCGACATCCACTTGAGAGGAGACTTTACAGTGGCGAGAAGTGGAAATGGAGAAACCCAGCACCACATCTCATCTCAGGTCAGCAGTCATAAGGAAAGGATGGGTTTGAAACTATGAACTATAGGGAATGATATGACTGCTTTGCTTTACATATATACGCTGCCTGGAGAGCGTGCATAAATTGTGTGTTACGTCGAGGGGGGGGGGGGAGGTACGGGTTGAAGTTGCCTATCATTTTACATAGGCGTACATATCATAAGGGGGGGGGGGAGTTCAAAATTTTTGATTTTTGTCCCAGGTAATTTATGCACGTTTTTCTGTAGTAGTGCATATAGGGCAATTTAAATGAAAATAAGAAGATTGGGATTGGGCTTGTTATGTAGCTGGTGTTGTGTGGAGGGGGACTGGGATTGGGACCGGTGTGGCGCATCTCCATCTATGAGAGGAGCCGGCAATGCTCTCCATATTGAGGATCTTGTGGCTCTCAACGGCATGGTCCTCGTCCTCCTCGTCCAACATTTCTATCTCGCTCATTCAGCTCTTCTCTACCTAACCATCCGGCGGATCTTAAGCGGTCACATCTAACGTAAGTCAACTTTTATTTATTTCATAATTATTGTCCAAATTTCATTTTCCCCGATTTCTATACCTTCATTTCATATCTTTTCAACGCCCGCTTTTCAATTCCATTCCCAACAAATCTGTTAAGTCCTTTTTTTTTAATTCTTAAACGATTTTCTAAAAGTGCGACGACTCTTGGTTGTTCGTCTGCCGCTAGTGCCTGGTGCCTCTGTCTGTAGCACTAAACTGTAGGGCCTGTAAGTCTCTAAGTCTGTCTGTAGTTCAATCTCATCTTTTTCCGATCAGGTATGGCTAATTAATGATGGAAATCGGGGATTATTGAGGGAATGTAATTTGTGTTTCAATATTTATTATTTTACAAAATTGTACGTTCATACTGTTGGTAGAAGAGGGTATTTACTTTATTACAAAGGAGGTGAAGGGCGAGAAGTTGTGTTTTTGCATGCATGCATGCATTTGGCTATGAATTTGTTGTCTTACAAAAGACTTAGGAAACCATGCTGTTACTGTTATCTAGTATCATTAAATAATTTCAGTTCATAGTTCACGTGTATTTTTCTTAAGAGTATTAAGTATGAGTTGATCCCAAGTATTTTTGCGGTCTGTGCTAATGTGTTATGAAAGGGCTGAGAGTAGTTGCACTCTTCAACATGACAAGTTGCATGTCCAATGTAAAGTGGACGATTGTTTGGCTGAAGCTTAACCATAATAATTAATTTGCTATTTTTATTTTTTTTTTGCAGAATGCTGGTTAGTACGAAAATTATCAAGCCGCCAGGCGAGCAGCCTGATGAGTTCGAGAAATCTATTTCTAGTGCCCTTGTGGAGCTGGAAACCAACTCGGACTTAAAGGCTCAACTCCGGGAATTATTCATTACTGGAGCTAAGGAAATTGATGTTGGTAGTGGGAAAAAAGCGATCGTAATTCAAGTCCCAGTCCCACAACTTAAGAATTTCCAGAAAATTCAAATTCGGCTCGTCCGGGAATTGGAAAAGAAATTCTCCGGGAAGTATGTTGTATTAATTGCAAAGAGGCGTATGTTGCCCAAGCCAACAAGGAAAACCCGGAGCAAGTCAAAGCAGAAGAGACCCAGGAGCCGTACTTTGACTGCCGTGCACGACGCTATTTTAGAAGATTTGGTCTACCCTGCAGAAATCGTAGGAAAGCGTATTCGTGTCAAGTTGGATGGAGCTCGGCTCATTAAGGTTCACTTGGACAAGAGCCAACAGACTACAATAGAACATAAGGTAAGGTCACTTCTTAGTTCATAATTTCCATTTTTGATTAGTAAGTCCTCAATTGCATGTTTATATTAAACAACTACAATTTTACCTCTGTACTAACTACCTGCACCATCGAGTTCAAAGTTTTGCCCCTTTTTGGGGTCCTAAAGCTTTTGATCCACAAGTGTGCTAAATTAATAAGCAGTTTTTTTCTGCGTGGCTGTTATTTACTAATTTAGTTGAACAGTGCTAATATCTGCTAACATCCCCAGTATTCTAATTTTATAATAATTTTTTATTCCGGTGTTTTACCGATTTGGAATTGCATGACTGTGTGTAGCGTATTCTAACTAAATCGACGGGATTTCGTACTTATTGTTTTTCCTATAATGGGGTCTCACGTTTTTAACCGTTGTCTTTCAATTCTTTGATTTCAGGTGGAAACATTCGGGGCCGTGTACAAGAAACTCACAGGCAAACATGTGACATTCGAATTTCCCGAACCATACTTGTAAACTAAGATGAATTAATTTGAGAATAAAGTTTTCTTGGAAATTACATAATTCTTGTCTTCAGTGTACTTTTTTTAATTCCGTCGGTAATATTTAAACAATACGAAAATTCAGAAAACATCGCAAAATTAACTAATTTTACACAAATTATTTTAAACATTTCATCAAGTACATAACAGTGCTTTCACTTGATAGTTTCTTACAATTTCTCTTAATTTTATTTTTAGTAATTAACATGATTTCATACGAACCGCCGAACCTTACGAAGGTTACATAAATTGGCGAGATTAGAGTAGTGTCACAGTCAACCGGGATAAGACTTGGAGTAAATCGTCTGAGAAGTCAAAATGACCCATATCCATTTTTAGCTAAAACAATATCAATACGAAAATATTCAAATATGTCTTGACAGCATTTAAATATAACATTTTGCACATTTCAAACACATCAAATTCGAAAACATGGAATAAGAGCATTTTGCACTTTTAAAAAACTTGTAAATATAACATTTCCCACTTTGTAAAACCATGTAAATAGGACATATTACATCGTTGAAAAACATGAACATAAAAAATTTTACTCCTTTCATAAACTCCTAATTAACAGTTTACGCATGTTTCTCACTTCGTTTTTATGACATAGCTCATGTTGATTCTAACTTAAATTGGTTACGGGTCATTTTGGTTCTTCACAGACGATATGATTAAGTATAACTTCATTCAAATTGTCCTTGTCGATGGACCCAATACAAACAGTAATGGGCCCATAAATGTATAAATATATGAGAAAGCGAAAGGCGACGACTAGGTTGGTTGAGGCTGGGGAGGGACTTGGGACTCGGGTGGTGTCAACAAAATATCTGGATTTGGACTGATTTGCTCTGCGGTGGTTGGACCATCATTCGACGATGCTGATTGTTTCTTAAGGGGAGGGGGATCTGGAATTTGAGCTGCCACTACACTTTGAAATGGAGCGGCTGGGACAGTGGAAGATTTGAATGTTGACTGATCTAAAACAGGTTGCGAGGTTGAGTACTGTGGTAGTTGTCGAGGAGTGGGATTGAGAGGTGGTGGTCCCAAGTCATTGTTGTCAGCAGAATTTCCGGCTCGTTTTCCAAGAATTTTGATGTAGTTAGTTGGAACTAATCCAATTTTGACACCGTCCGATGCCAAGACCCACCCTTTGACATTTGCTGGCTGACATGCTGCTGGAGCCAATCTGACTTTTTGTCCGGCATTCATCTTGAGCTCTCGGTCAGCCATTCCTTCAAAATCATGCTGGGCGACCGCAAGGAAATGATCACTTTGTCCTGTAGCCCACCCTTTATGTCCTGCACAAACAAACAAATTGTAATCTTACCACAGATTTTATATTTTTATATTTGTCAATAGACCAATAGATTGTCAATAGATTTTTATGTCTGTCAAGAACCAAAATGGCTCATATCCAATTTAAACTAGAATCAAAATGAGCTATGTCATAAAATCGAAATGAGAAGCATGCGTAAAATGTTAATTTAGAGTTTTTGAAAAGTGTTAAATGTTCTATTTACATGATTTTGGAACGTGTAAAATTTTTGATTTACATGTTTTTGAAGAGTGTAAAATGGTCTATTTACATGTTTGAGAAAACTGTAAAATTTTCTATTTAAGTGTTTTTTGAAAAGCGTAAAATGTTCTATTTAAGTGTTTTTGAATCGTGTCAAATGTTCTATCTACAATCTACATGTGTTTTCAAATATTCTATTTATATGTTTTCAAGGCATGTTTCAATATTTTTGTAGATAGTGGAGATTGTTTTCAGCTGCAAATGGATATGGGTCATTTTGGTTCTTCACAGACGATATATAAGTTAAACAGTACGATACCTTTTGTATTAGGATTAAGATTTAATGATGAAATAAGTTTCCACATGAGGTACGGACCAGCCAATATGAAACCCAGAAACATAAGAATGGGCCAGGAGGAGCCTTTAGAATTCGGATGAAGTTCACTTTCCCATTCATTTCTCTCTTCTTCCATACCATTCCCACTGGACAGTGATCTCCAGAGTGACTCTACATCTTCAGGCTTAATTTTGGAAATACCTATGCACAAAAGATTCCAATATTATTTAAATATTTTGATAGCTTTATTACACTATCACACGAATCTGAAATAAAAACATCACAAACTTGAAGCCAGAGCCAAGCAAACTTTCTACAAAAAACTGGAACTGACTTAACAGGATAGGTGCTCAAACTCACCCACTAAATAGAGAAATCTTCGGATGGTCCAGCGAAAAAATCTAAAGACGGCCATAGCTGAGAGTATATGTTTGAGTCGACCCATGTGATCAGCAACTCCGACAACAGCTCGGAAGGAAGAATAGACAGCGTGGAAAGTGGATTCCAACATGGCACTGATGGATCCAAAAGCACTGACGAAGGACTCGATGGAGTGAAAAGCATTCGCGGAAGACTCCTCAGCTAGTTGAGTGAAACTTGGGGTCCCATCGGGGTTCATGGGATTATTTCCCATTCCACCATACATACCCATTCGATTTCCATAGTAGCCTCCGCCACCGTAACCACCGTAAGATCCACCCAACCCGTAAGACCCCATTGACCCCATTCCGTAAGGGCTGTATGAGGATGCACCGCCGTAGTACGGACTCGAATAGCTGGATGAGTAAGGCATCATAGAACCTCTATTGTTGTAAATCGACCCTGACGAATACAAAGGTCGGGTCTGACCCGGTCTAGGAGGTAATGGTGGGACGGAGGACGATGTGCTTGTGCCTGGTGCTGCTGCTGATCCTCCTCCAGATCCTGGGTATGGAATTGCTGAACTGTGAAGCCGGTCTCTATAAATCATCATGTACAGTATCTTTCATTATAGTGATTACTATTTCCAATTATTTAAATAGCAAGCAAAATTCACCACGGGTTTAGGTGGCTTTTTTCCAATTAAAATGCAACTAGTGACTTACGGTTGGGTTTGTGATGCGTAGGACATGGAAGAAACTCCACTTGTTACACCATTTCCTTCCCAAGGCTTCAACGGGATGCTCATGATGATCAAAGACTAGACGGAGACTAGCCTTCTTACACTTGAAATAATAGTATCGAAAATATCAACATTGTATTCAATAAAAATAACAATAGTATTAATTCTTTTAGTCCCCGGAGAAAGGTAGACACTAAAAAGTATGCCTATATAGATAATGTTTCATTCTTTTAATGTTTAAGGGGCGCCACCACTTGAAAAAATACTACACCACACTCATCTTTTATTTGGGAGAAAGTTTAGAGTAATTAGTGTGTCTAACAGATGACAAGAAATCGATTGGCAACTGACCTGTGTGTGTACAGGTTCAAATAATTGATGAAATGTCCCGATTTGCAGTCAGCTGTGATGAGACGATGCACGAAAATTATGAGATTGAGGATTAAGGTCCAGGGACAGAGTCCAGAGGCCAAAGTTGACCGTAGTGTGTAATTTAGTAAAATAGCTGGAAAGGTAGAAATAAACGAAAACACTTATCAATTAAAAACAATACCACTATTATACGACGAGCGATAGGAAAGATAAACAAGAAAATATCAGCTGACAAGTCTTTGATTCTTGTGACATCATTAATGATGTAATGACACCTTAACAGAATCTAGTGCCTACTACACAGTACACAGTACACAGCAAAGGTGTTTGCAACGAACGGTGCTCAATACACCACGCAGCACATGATCTACCCTGCGTATCTAACTGCGTGTCTTAAACTTGAGAGGCCACCATAGTAATGTGGCTTGGCGCGCTGCCTACATATATGTGAAAAAAATTGCAAGCGTGAATGCTGAAAAATTTTATCAAACACTTAAAATATAAGATGTAACGAACTTAAGTACTATGACAAATTTTAAATTTCCAAATCAAAGCTTTGATAAAAATTATCAACGTTCTCACAAAGAAATTTTGTTAATATAATTATAGGCAGCGCGTCATACATCATCAGTGTAGTGGGTGTCGCTTTAAATTTATGACCAACAGCCGTTAGTGGGTCTCTCAGATTTCAGGCTACATCTGTTTGTACATAATGGTTTGCACAAATAAAGGCATATATGCCCCATTGTTATACACCTATTAATCACCTATTAAATCTATAGTCATATTTATTGTTATTTTGAAAAAACGTCCACTTTCATTCAATATTTTCGTCTTTATGGAGTGTTGAAGCCGTGTCAGCTGCAGCACGAGCCATAAAATCAGCATCTACTTCGACGGGGGCTAAAGTTTGGTAATGGGCGCAAAGGGCTGAAGCTCAGTGCAGTGCTGGTGCAGTGTGTTTTGGTTGTGCTGCGAGTGAGCGAGTATTTGGGCCGAGTGGTTGCGGTGTTTGGCGTTTGGGTGGCTGAGGGCTAAATGTGGGAAGGGCGGCAGTGGAGTTGAGTGGAGGGAAAGTTTTCGTTGGCTGTAGGAGGAAAGCGCACATACGAAGCTGCATATCGTGCATACGCCGTCCGTCTGCTTCTCTCGTCTGTGTCGTCTGGGAGTTGTGGAGGAAAATGTGTGTATCTCGATAGAGGAAAAGAGTGGGATTCGCGTATTTTACAACTACACATTTATTGCATTACTCAAACTACTGCCACAGAACCTTTTCCTAGGATTTCCATTCCACAACACTCAAGATACTCAAGAATATCTGCTGAGGATGGTGAAAATGGCGGACGCTTCAGGTCCGGGCACTCCGGGCAGCAGATATGAAAAATCTTTGGGTCTCCTCACCACCCGTTTCGTCACATTACTTCAGAAAGCCAAGGATGGAGTCCTTGACCTCAAGGAGGTGAGTACCTTAACCTTTTTATTCTTCCCGATCTGACCGCAGTCCCACCCGTCAGCTCTGTCTGCGTCCAACTGCCGCACGTTGAATTTGATGCCAAAACTCGGAGCTTACATGGCGGAAACCAAATTTGAAAATAAGAGGCGTCATTTGAATGATTCCAATTTACAATTCTGAATTCGGTCATTCGGTTCCTTCCGTCCTGGTGTGTGGCCTCCGATTATTTTACTTACCCGATTTCAATCATCATGACCTCGGATGTCACACACTTGTTCTTTCATTTCGTTCTCAAACACCGAGTTGACATTCTAATTTTTCCATGTGTACTCGCTCTGGACGCTTATTTAACCGTCAACCCTTGAATGGAATTTGTAAAGGTTTAATGCCAAGTAATAATGTATGTTAATTAATGTTACCATGCTCTAATCATTTTAGGCGGCAGATATTTTAGCAGTTCGGCAAAAGAGACGAATATATGATATTACCAATGTACTCGAAGGAATCGGCCTCATCGAGAAAAAAACTAAGAATGCCATTCAGTGGAAGTATGTAACTTTTTGAATAATAATCAGCTTTGTAAATATACGGTTGTTATGTTTGTTGATAACTCAAAGAAGAGGAAACTGTCTGTGCCTTACTGTAAATCAAAACAATTGTGTTGATTTCTAGGGGAGCAAGTCCAGGCACTAATACCGAAGAATTTGTGGCGCGAGTGGAGAGGCTCAAAGATGAAGTTAGGAGGCTGGATAGGATTGAGAAGGATATGGATAAACATAGACAAGTATGATTGAAATTGAAATGAACCTAAATTAATGTTTGCATCTGCACCTTCCACCGGACTATTTGTATTCCGAAATGGTATTCAAAAATATTGTGGCATGAGCTTCCAAATTCCAAGGTTTAAAGTGAATTGTTTGTTTTACTTGCAGTGGCTAGAGCAAAGTTTAAGAAACATAACAGAGGAACCTAGTAATATGAAGTTTGCGTATGTAAAGCAACACGATATAACAGATTCGTTCGAAGATCAAACTTTAGTTGCTATCAAACGCCCTAAAATAGTGCACATGGAATTTCCTGTCGTTGAAAAGGCAGGGGAGCCCGCGGTGTATAAGATAGTAATGAAAGCGCCCAAAGAACCCATACATAGCTACCTCGTCAATCCTGAGCTGGAGCCTCCCGGAGTTATTGTCGATTTTCCTAATAATTACAAAGCTTGGTTGGAAGCCAAGGCATCTAGCGAAAACAATGAAATAAATCCCGAGAGCAATGGGACTGCAGATGAGCAACAAACACAATTAGTGGAGACAGAAGCTGCTACTCAACCGTGTGAAATAGATGCGGATACAGGCGAAGATGAACTCGCTGCAGAATTACCTGATGGCTTCTGTTCTACCTCCAGTATGTTCCTCTTCCCATCTACGATCAGTTTTTAGTTTTCTAGCTTCGAAAAATGATAACCGTTTATAGAAGTGTTTTTTTTTAAATTTAATTGCAGTTATGGGTCCAATAATAAGATTGAGTCCTCCCCCCACGGAGCAGGATTACCGATTTACCCTTGCAAAACATGAGGGCTTAGTAGAGTTGTACGACATTCGGGCGAACATGAATGGATGAAGTTAAATGTGGGGCTGGTCTTCTGTGTTCTGGTGGTACCGGTCCTTCTCTGACCAACTTTATAACTCAGACTTCTCTTCTCGTCCTATAAGTTGCTCTGTAATTCTTCTAATTATAAATAATGTACTAGGACTACACGACGTTAATTATAAATTACAACCCGTGCTTTTCTTCCGTTTTAAAAAATAAGTTCTACAGTTTTGCGTGCCAGTATTTAGGGAGCTAAGCAGTAGAAAGTTGTGTATCCTCAAGCACTTATTGCTAGATGTGAAAGTAGAAGGAGTGATTTAGTGATTACGCACTCAACCGTGTTCAAAATATGTATATCGCCTTGGAAAAGTTAGCACGGCTGTATCTAATTTCTGCCTTTTTCAAAACCAATCAATAGTCGTCTTACGTTTAATAAGAGGATGAGCTGTTCCCATTCTATGATTGATGAGCGTGGGAATGCTAACCGCTTATTTTAAAGTTAGGCGATTGTAACATTTTTATTAAAAGATTTTGGTGGGGCCATGTTTGACTATTTTTTACGATTTTATGTATTCCCAAAACAATTATTATCTTCCGAGATTTAATTATATATACATCGCAAGAATACAAATAGATATTTTTTCCAGACACTAAAAGTAAACTGAATTTCTAATCCTTATCCTGACCATTGCCACTAGAAAATTGGGCGTAGTTTTATAAATTTTACAAGCAATTAATAGATTAACAATTTAACTATTAATTATTTATTCTGAATCTTTAAATAATTACCATAACGCTATTACTATACCAGTCAAGTCAGTCGCTCCCGTTCCTCCTGGTTAGTATAGAGAAGTTCAGTCTTCTACCGACAGTTCCGATTTAAGATATTATATAATTTTACACTTACAACTGACTTCATTATTTTTGTCCACTTCATCGTTTGAGAGCCAGCTTGTCGTTCCTTTTCGTTGATTAATGTTGCAAGTTGCAAGAACTTCCAAAGTCTTTCTGCCAGTTTTATGTTAACAAAATATCAATATAATTGCAAATATTCCGTGTATTACAGAGACACTTAAATTTTGACTACTACTTTTTTTGTGCAACATTTCATCCTTGGTTTAACTTTATGTATGTATCCGCTAACCGCAGAACTTGATCGTAATAATAACTAAATCATAATAATTTTTACACGTATGAGTCAGACACAGGAGATGCAGAGGAGAGGAGATGATTACAATTAAATTCTCTCATTTTATCTTATCATAGCTAAGTATTGATATTCTAACATTAAGTTTATTTTGTTTTTATCTTTAATTTGTTCAAATCTCATGTGTAGGGTAATCGTAATTACTTCATATATTAGTAAGTAGATGTGTACACCTCCTAATTATTTTCGTAATAAGTGATTTAGTAAAACTATTGTAAGTAAGAGTACTTAACCAAAACTAAGAAAAGAAAGAAACTCACTGCGTTTGCTCTGTGCTGTAAATAGTAACTATAATACTGTTTTGTTAGTTGTATAGGTACTTTTTTGTTATGGACTTGAAAAACTTGAAGTTAAAAACTTGGAACTTGACTTTAAAAAAATAAAATGGATATAAAGTCGCCCTTAGCCTTCAGGACACTTCAGGTATTTCATATTGTAGTACAGCTAATTGGCGAAAACATTTACTGTTGTTTTTTGTTCTTTTTTTTTAACCCAGGGGCGAGTTCATGCGTCAGAGTAATAAAATACAATATATGCATTTTATATATTTATATATATATAATACCATATAATCTGTGAAGAACCAAAATGACCCATTTCCAATTTATGCTAGAATTAATACAGTAAGTAAGATACATGCTTACACTGTTATTTACGAGTTTCTAAAATGAGCAAATTGTTCTATTTACATGTTTTTAAAAAGGTAACAATGTCCTATTTGCATACTTTTGAAAAGTTCAAACAGTTCAATTGAAGTGTTTTAAAAAAATGTAAAATGTCCTACTTACATGTTTTTTGCATAGGGCAAAATATTCTATTTAAGTGTTTTTTCAAAATTGTAAAATATTCATATTTTATTTTATTGTTTTTTGTAAAATGCACAAGGTTCTACTTACATGCTTTCATGAACATGTTATTTTAATTTTTTCTGTAGATAATGCATTTTGTTTTTTACTAAAAATGGATATTGATCATTTTGGTTCTTTACGGACGATATGATTATATATGATAAAAGTAAAGACGAACAGACATAGCGAGGGAATCCCGGAGAATCCTTTACCTAAGGGATGTAATAAATAATGACGAAGAAAATAAAAATATGAGAATTGGAATATTTTGTAATAAAATAATAGTACTTTTAGGTACTGAAGAAAAGTGAAAGGATTCTGAATGATCACATTTACTTTCAAGTTATCGCCGTCCGACGACGACTCTTGTCTGGATTGCCTCTTTTATGTTGATAATTGATAGTTAACTAACTAAACATCTTGAGGATTTAATTGAGGATACAAGTAATAGAGAGTGTGACTCAGTGACTGACTTTCCTGTCAAAAAAGTCGAGTAATTACGATTAAGAGAAAGGGAAATGAGCGTCTGATTTTTTACATTTCGTGTTTTTTTTTGTTTTAGTGACAGGAACGATTATGAATGAAATCATTATTAATCAAAATAATATATGATGATTGAATCATTTGATATTTACAAACTTTAAATATACCGAGTCAAGACTTTAAAAGTAGATTGGCTTCTTCTTGAAAGGTGTGAATGAATTACATGTAGAATTCTTTTGAATTCCACCCCATATATATATTACCTACATATAAAAGCTAAATTAACTTTGACATAATACAAAAAAAAATAAAGATTATATAAAATAAAAACAGAAAAATGCAAATTATATTACAAAAATATAACCGAGCGTTTTCTTTTGTGTTGAAAAAAAATAAGAAATTGAAATAAAATTATTTATAAAACGCATCTGGGTTATCTTCGATTGGAGTCATTCGTTATTGTGTTGAATTCATAAAAATAACTTATGGGAATGCAAAAAAAAAATAAAAGAAACACCCCGTGTACTTACTTTTAGGTATATACTTTTTAAAATAGGCTTTATTAACTATGTAAGTATTTGAATAGTAATTATTTTAACTTATTTAAATGATCTCAATTATTTTTGTTTACTTTCAGTTATTACATAAGCAAAGTGAGGTTGAACGTGTTGGACGTGTTTGCTTACTTCATTAATTAATAATCCCGCATAGTCATATTATATAATATTATTATTATGTAATTATATCATCGCAATCGCATATGTGACAAAAGCACAGTTACTTTTTTTTAAATTAATTATATTTGAAATGATTAATTAATAATTATTAGATAATCATAACAATAGGCGAGTTCCACCTGCTCTGTGTATTGTTGTGTAGTTGAGTGTCTTCTCTTGCTCAGTAAGTAACTAAACTAATTAGCATATAATCATTAGTTAATCATTACAATTGATTACATAAGTAAATGGATATAACTATATATTATTTCTAAGTTTTTTTTCTTTTAGTAGATATCAGTTTTAGTTTTTAGTAGTATATATAGTCAGTATCATCAGGATGAATCAGTACATTATGCAATTTAATTAAAACCTGAACTAATTAATTCATGTACAAATACGGGGGGTGGTTGGTATGAGCATCAAAGGATCAAAAGTTACTTTGGTTATATGCTTACTCACTGAAATATAAATTATTTAAATCAGTATTAATTACATCATATAATAATATATATTTGATTATTTCATCTTTCCATATTTCGTTTTAAAATCTTCAATGAGAACAAATCACCTTCATGATCATGATCATCAATCATCATCATCAATAATTCCTAATCTTAATTCGTTTCGAAATACCGAGACAATAATAATGATTATTATTATTAAGATTTCAACACAAAATTATACACATGTGTATAATTAATTATGCCTGTACAGTTCAAATATTTTAATAAATTGTAATTAAGTAGATTTAATAATATAAGATGTTTGATAATGTTCCCACATTACACAGATGCAATTACTTGTAAATTATACTCAAGTGGTAAATTTTAGTATATTTAAATAATAAACTGGGTTTAAATTAAACATGTTACCTACAAATAAGTTAACTGATTACTAAAATTAGGAAGTTAAACTAAATTATAATGATATACTTATATAAATATCCTAACTTTTATTTTTTAGTTTTAGCAATAATTAATTAAATTAAATTATCGTAGAGTTTTTAGTGTAATTGTGTCTATATGAATAAATTATTAGTATAATTAACTAAATACAAAACATTACTGAAAACTTGTGAGGAGCCCGCATACGAGACGTTCCCGTTTCCTTTCCCCCGCACACAAAGGCCCCCAAGAAGAAGAAGAAGAAGAAGACGAATCAAAGTTTTAACAATAATACATATAATAATTTAACCATTTGATTTCCTTAAACTCACTCATACATCTACTTACAGATTATTGCATCTGTTCTTCCAGTCGGACTCGGATTATCATATTAATATAGAAGATTAGAAAACAGAATAAGCTTAGCTCACTTTACTACGAGTAGTTGTATTTCTTAAGTTAAGTACCTAATTCATTAATCCTCGAATTTCAAATGACCATCACAACATTATTGGCTCCGACTCTTACTCTTGACTGGGACATATGTGAGAATAGAAAATAGGATTTTAACTGGTTATAAAATCAAATCAAAAATCAAAAGGAGGAGGGGATCATAAGGGATGAGAATGGGACTGGATTGACAGAGCGTGTTATGAAATGATTGCGTTCTCGCAACAACATTATTATCTACAGTTCTATAGAGACAGAGAGAAAGAAGGGGAAAATTAGTTACAGTGAGTTAATTGGTCTTCTCTTTAGTTAGATAGGCTAAATGCATCTAATTGGGTTGGTAGGTTAGGTGGTTGATTAGATTGTTGATTGGTGGTGTTGAAAAAGGGTTTTTAGTTTCCTGGGAATGTTCATTCCAGATTCCAAATTCCAACTTGTGTTTCTGTCCAGCCATGAAACCATGAAATATATTATGTGACTTTCCTTCCTTTTTCCTTTTTTTTTTCTTCTCTTAAAATGACTGACCTACTCTTCTACTTGATCACTTATTTTTAGGTTCATCTCTTGTTTTTGTAGTCTGATGACATAGAAAATGGGGAAATGGTCACGAAATCCAAGTGGCACTACAATTACATAAAAACTCTATAAAGTTTATATAAGTCTCTTGGTGCAGTCGGGGTCGGGAGTGTTGATTTTTGATGAGGTGAGAGGCTTGACAGCTTATTTTTGATTACATGTTTTATACTTAACATGGTTTAATTATTTTTGCTATTCCAAATATCCACCAAGGAAGAAACTCACTCACTAACATTCTTGACCTCATTTTCATTTCATATACTCTTCAACTCTTTCGTCATAATATATAACAACAATCTGGGAATAATGATACTTTTATAGATTCTACACTCTACACATTCCGGCGTTGATCACGTGACTCATGACTCAAAAGGCAGAGTGTTGACAATGTTTTGTCAGCTGTGTGATGTGATGAATGATGATGACGAGTTGGAGTGGATCTTGGATGAGTCACTTTTTTTTATAGTACAAAATTCCAAATATTCCAATAATCCATCAGATTCCATCACTCAAAACCACAGAGGAGTGAATCACGTGAAATTGAGCCGAATCACGAGAAATCATTATATTATTATATATGTTTTTTACTTTACGAATATCAGACTTGAGGCTGTTATACAAGAGCGCGCTGAGCTTCTAATCTCCTAATCAACTTTTTTAGCTTTACAAAAATTTTAATTGTACATAATTAATTATACAAAGTACAGTCATATACGTAAGTGACATGGCATGCAGAATATTTGATAGCTTCTCTCACACCCGGACGCACTTCCTCCTTCCTACCTCTTGCATTCATAAATATATTTTATAAGCAAATTTTCTCTATAGTCAAAAGCCAGATGCTTCTTTGGATGATAACATTTCATTTCCTCAACAAAAGGGAGGCAGTGAACAGTAACAGTAACAGTAGTGAGTGGAGAAAAGATGAGAGAGATAATTATTACGAAGCGACAACGGGATAATATTTTGACTTTCTAAATATTCTCATGTCCTTGAGTAGGAGAGTTTACATTACACACATGGACAACAAAAATGAGAGGACATCTCAAAAGCCTATTCTCCCACAGTCAGTCCACCATTCGAATTCTCCTTTTTTGCTTGTACTTACTCTCCCTCTATATTCTTTCACAGCCATATATATTATAATATTATCCATGAGATACATTATACATACTTTAAATTAAGACAAAATTATCATCTAAATTCTCATATTATGTCGAAACTTGATTCAAACTTTTGAAACATCCATCTTCAGGCACAGAACCAATAATAAATTATCAAAACTTCCTACACACATTTTGCACTTACAATTAACTATACACAAGTATTTTACACAACCTATATAGAAAGCATATCAGCTCAGTCAGACAAGCACACTCCGACTCCACTCCACGAGGAGGGAACCATACAATTAGTTATGAATCCTTTACAGATCAAGGTATAAATATTAATATGGTAATACAAATTAACGAAATACAAATCATACATAATTATTTTATCAATACTTAAAAGTACTTGCATTTAACATCAAAACTAAATTAAATTACACTATATTTTTTTATGATTATTTTACATTTCCTTCTCCCTTCTCTTCAATAATCAATCTTTAAACTTGTCTTTTCCCAGAAAGGATGTATAGGAAATAATGGAAAATAATCAACAGAATTATTAGAATCCCAGAATTACATGGATCGCAATTGTTCAATATGTATCAAGCGATCTTATCATCAGGGTTCTTAATTCCTATTTCCTACACCTTTCCTTCTTTATATTTTCAAAAAACTTTCACTCTCTTTTTTTTTGGGCGGGGATATTTTTTTTTGCATTTTCATAAATCTCAACGCCTGCATTTCATTACTAAAGTTAATATTTTAAATTTTATTTTTTATAAACACTTAGATTTTACTCCATAATACGCTTTTGTTTTTTTTTAATAATTATACGGACTTTGATAATGATTACTCTAAATTGCAGCGATAAATAAATGATTAGTAAAACTAATAATATCTATATCTCTTCAACGACGATCAAGATACGACAATACATTGAGTACAATCCTAATACAAAAATTAATAAGCTTAATAATTTTACAATTTGGTCTCATTCAAATCTGATGGCAACAGGTAATTAATTTAGACAACTGTAAATGTTGTAAATGGACCAATTAGTACGTGGTTGATGTGGAAATGGTAAAACTATAGTCAGAGTTGATTAGTCGAGTTAGTGATGCAGTAAATTTTCAAGTACTTTATTCGATACAAGCATAATATATATATATTATTATGGAAATGGATTCTATTCCGTTAAGTATAATAATTAATGAATATTTTGATAATTGAACTAAAAAAAGGCAAGGCAAAATGGGAGGGAATAATGTTACATCCTAGTTTGTTTCAACTTTAGAAATTTGGGGAATTTAGGATGAAGCTATTAGCTATGAAGCATAAAGCTGTCAATAATTTGAATATAATACAAACAACAATAGAGAATAAATTGAATAAGAATATATGTGTGACATCATGTATAGTGTCATATATAAGTATATATATGTGTATGTAATGTACTCCGTATCCAAAGCTTTCCCAACACAAAGGTTAAATTGAACGATTACTCAGTACGGAAAAGACATAAGTGTATGTATAATGTGTGTGGTATGTATTGTTTGTGGTCGTAGTTTGCATGATGTCCAGGTTGAGGTGCGCCCCTTCCCCCTCCCACCTCCTCACATTTTCTCCTCCTGTGAAGTGAAAAGTCAGCTTTCGTCTCAAGATGTTTGTCTGCCTGCGTCGTAGTTGTTCTAGTGGTGTTGTGTGGGGTGATGGATGTCTTCTTTTTGTTGCTGTTGTTGTTTTGGTTAATTGATTAATTCTGAAATGTTGATTTGATTTGATGGACAGGGCTAGTTGGGCTAGAATGTAGAATGTGAATACAAGTCTTAAGGGTTGTTTGGATTGGATCAAATGAACTTAATGATATTCACTTATTCACTTTTTAAATGATAGTAGATGTTGGTATTGGTAATTTAATTGTTTAGCTTGTGCGTTCTCTTGCTCAATATTCGTCTAAATCATCACCATCGCCATTTGGTGGTGGGACTTCACTATCCTCAGGAGCAGCAAAACCGTCCTATACGTTACATCCATCAAAATCCAATTATCGAATTATCGAATATTCCAATAATCCATAGATTTTTTTAGATTTAGATTCTCATTTTTTTTCCACTATTTTTTTTGTTTGCTTTGCAGATTTTTTAAGGATTAGGGATTTTGGCGAAGAGCTGTAAAAGCACACTACGCAACTACACACTGAATCTGAGCTTAATATAAAACGTCGGATCCGCTTACCTCGGTGGCATAAAGAATATCAAGAATTTTTTGAAGAACAGCATTTGTTTCCACTCCATCCTGCTCCTGACAATAAACTTCGATGTCTCTTAATTTTCCAAAGTAAAAATCACGCTCCTTTTCCAGTCCTTCCAAACTCAGTTTTGTATCTGCCAACTAAAAAAACAATATTTAGTCCTCATTCATAATAGCAATTTAATGGGAAATTATACCTGTAAACCAATTAAGATAGGAGGGACTCTTACCTGTGCACTAAGTTCTTCTACTTGAGAGTTATTCAAAGAAGGCCGGGTGTGGAGGGCACGAGGAGCAGCCGGCTGCGGCCGAGCCATAGCACCATTGTTATTATTCCTAACGCCCATTCCAGTCATTCCGGCTAAAGAAACAGCAAAGAAGGAAATAAATATGAGATTGTAAATCAATACGGGTCACATATATCACATTATTTCGTGTTACATCAAATTCTATAATTATATCTATAGAGTTGTGAAGGATTAGCTTCGCTCTTTGACAGGCCAAATGAATAAAAGGATATAAATTTAAAAGAAGGTAATAAATCCTATTGATTTTCTAATGAGTTGCACTGAATAGGAAGGGAAAAAGGAAAGGAAAGGAGAAAGCTGGAACGTGCACTCGACCCTGAGATACGTGACAGGTGAGTAATATAAATAGGAAATGAGTCAAATATGAGAAATTGGAACTAGAATAAAATAAGTATTTGGGATTGTAGTGGCAAGGACGAGTTGGACGAGAGAATAAGTACTGCGAAGGCGGAAGTGAGGAATTTAAGTAGCTGGCCGAGAATATCCAGTACAAAGGCAAATGAGGAAAATTCGGGGAGGATTGGTTCAAATTTTAGATTGTTTTACTTGGAGGAGCTGGTTTTCTTGCGATTTGGGAAGTCATGACGGGAGCAACTCGGTGCATGGGTTTTCCAGGTTGACCAGGTGAACCTCCTAAAGGAACTCCACCACGAGCATCCATGGCATTATAAGGATCACCCTTGTAATTGGCATCAAAAAATTTCTTGAACCATTGGACAAATTCAAAATTGTCTTGAAATCGACCCTTCACCAATTTATCCACAGGAATCACCTGCAATTCCAAAATATTATGCAATCAATGTAATATACATCATACTGTCAGATCAGAAAATTTTCATGTTCAATAAATTTCTTTTTTGTTGGTATCATAACTTAAACAAAATCTTTTTCTCACCTTTTCTACTTCCATCTTTTTGAAGCCAGCCTGAAGAACCTTAAAATTTTGAATAAATTCATGCTCCAATTTTGTCTGAAACTTGACTTTCTTTAATGGGACACTAGCTGAAAACAGAGAATCATTCAAAGTAAAGTCAGTAAGTCAGTACCAGGGACACTATGCAGTCATTATAAATTGTGAGTACATAATTAGCTAATTGAAAATGTGAACTTACTGGGAAAGAGCATATCCATAAACTGACAATAGGCGGCACCGGAGCACAGCTCTTCAATCTTGGTGAAACTGGATTCCAAACAGCCATTGACCCAGTTGAGCATGTCATGCCGACTCAGGTTGTCCGAAGTGACATTCGTGGCGTACACATTGACAGCCATTGTTGGACTCCTGTCTGCGAATAAATCAGATTGACAATTACATCTCAGTTCACAACATTTACAGTCACATTTCGGTTTGACAATCTTTGTCAATTTGCACATGGCACACTTGCTGTCAAAGTCATAGTCGTCTCCACCATAGACTATGTCCGCCACACTACAAACCAGCCTCGCGTCGTGGCGTACCATCCTGTCCATCAACTTCCCCCTGCTCTCCTCTAACTCCCGCTCACAGCAACAACACGACCTGTCCTCCTCCCAAAAGCTACCTAAAGGCAGTGACATCCTCCTTAACACACGTCAACTGGGATGCCAGGAAAAAAACACGAAACTACTGTCTGAGACAGACGGAGACGAAGACCAATCACAATGAATCCCTCGCTAATTATACTACCACTGATAACCCCACAAACGCCGTAAAGCAAAGAAGGAACACTTGCTAATTATTTGCTTGTTTCCCAATAATTTATTAGCAAAATAAAGTTATTCAAATGAGGAATGAATGAGACGGTGAGCTGGAAGATTATAATTGGCAGGAGAGAAGTGAGCTGACGGGAATTGGTGGAAGGAAAGCTGACTGCTCACTGAATTGACTGTCAAGTGTCGGGATTCAATGTGAGGATCACGGGGATGATGAGGACCACCACAAGAGTAATTTTCACGGTCAGCAGAGAGGAGAAATCGGAGCGGAAACAGGAGAGGAAAGGAGAGAGAGAGGAGGTGGAGGATTTTCCGATCATGTTTCCTCATTTCCCTTCACTCACCGGCACCGGAGCGGAGCCGGTACCGCGGTCTACCTCTACCCGTCTCCCTACCTTATTGCCAATAATTCCTGGATCATGTGCGTGTGCTGAGGAAACATGAAAGGACGTGAAGCCGACAGCTTATGTTCATCCCCCGTAGGCCCCATCCCATAATCCTAACTATTCTCTTATTTATTCCAATCTTGTCAAACATTTCATGTTCACGTTCAATATCATTCAGGGTCAGGCAATAATAAGGCAGTAAAACCTCCACTATTGCATCAACATCACAACCATCCATCCATCCATAGCACAGCGATAGCAACTCAGTCATTAAATTAAAAAGACATCAAAATCTATATAGTGCAGAATATGGGGAAAAAATAAAGAAAACAGCCGGATGGGATCCCTGCCGTTACATGATTTCTTTTCAGTCTTTCCACTTTGGAACCCTACTGGCCTCCAAATATGAAACACAATATCGGAATATCCACATTCCATTCTCTACAATCTCTTAAAGCACCTGTGTTTTACAAGACGTCCAACTTGGAAACACACAACCCCCCTCATGTCATCATAACTACGTAGGTACATACTTCCTTGACAATAGGATGGAATGGAACAGGTGTACTGTGAAAAATGAAATTATGGTGAAGAGATAAGTTAGATAAGATATGAGTAGAGAATGAATGAAATGAAGGAAAAGACCCGGGTAAATAAAAAGGAAGAAAAGCTTTTTTTAATTACCCCTGCCCCATGAGAGTTCTGGATTGATTGAATCAAAAAAACCTTGGAGCATAAAACCAGATCTATTGCTGCATTTGCCATAATTATTTCCACCTCACCTCCATGATTTTTAATCGGAGACGAAAAAGTAATTATAGTTAAAGGATTGCAGCGTTGGCTATATATATATCTGATTTAGGTTACTTCTTGCGTCAGAAGTCAGAAGGGACCATCATGTCATGAATGCAAATGAATATGTGCCCAATGAAAATCCAAAAGACTGTATAGGAAGCTATACGATGTAAAATTTACCAAGACACGGCTCCGGTCCCTGTCCCGGTTCGGTTCATGGCTCTCTAAATTCCTCACTAAACAAGTCCACGCTAAAAAGTACAACTCAAATCCCTGCCTTACTGCTGAAAGTCCGATTCTGAATACTGAAAGAGGGCAAGAAAAACGGTCACCAACAACAGTCAAGACAAATTCCTTACACACCGCAAAAGATATGAGCCAACGATACGAACAGAAAATCGATCCACCACTGGCTTCACGTAATCAGTGTGACTTGGCTATATATATATATCTTCACATTCGGCATTCCCTGCATTGCATTGCAATTGTCTATAATCCAAATTATTTATATATATATATAAATAATTACGTACATATCCCTAAAGGTAAAGAAAGACTAGTGCACAGGTAGTAGTGGTTAGACCCTCACCTATTATTTGACCGATAAAACGACAGGCGTTTATTCCATTTCTAGTAATTCTACATACACCGGCGCTTTTAATCCAAATCCAAATTATGTCCTGAGTTTCTCATTATGCACTACCTACACAAAGTATAACAAAAAACCGTGGTGATGGAGTACTTCCTATAATTCCATTTCTTAAGCCCGAAGAAATATATAAAAAAAATACTTTCAATATGGTTACGTCATCATAGGTAAAATAACTACTTGACAGTCTGAGTCTGACTGACATAATATGACGGTTGTCGAATTACCAACAAGTTACTTAAATGATATAGGTATTTAACATTTTTAGAAGCGGGGACGAATTTCCTACCTGTGCTGAACTGTAACTGGGATATACATAATATGAAATGAACTGCAACTAATGAATTAGAAATTAAACACATCTTAATATATCCATTTAAGCTTCTCCCCTTTCTCCGGGGCACCACAACGACAACGACCCGAAATTATGTAAAATATTAGTAAAATTTGTATTTCACATTTCAAACAGCTAAATTGTAATTTGATTTATACAAAGTATCAAAGTTAAATGACTTTTTGTAAGATCCATTACATCGCGTACAATGACAAAATCAGTTTCAGTATCAAGACGAGTTTTGTACACCCTCATTTCCTATGATTAAATAAATTGTTATTGAATTGGTTCTCACAATAATCTTTATAATAAAAATTGTATAAAATAACAAACTTAATTTTCTATCTAGGACGTAGCAAGTGAAGTAGTTACATCTACAGGACTTATTTCTATCCTTTACAACTCTGACAATGTTTTTTTTAGTTACTGTAATCTTTTACGCACGCATGACTCATTGAGCAATAATGTTTTACATTCGCTCTCTATAATATACAACTAATTTATACTAGATGTTAAGTACTGGACTGAAATAGCTTTTATGACAATAGGTTTTCATTTCCATAAAGTAAAAAACGTGACCGCTCGTTTGAATTTGTATTGAAACCTTACAAGTCAATATTTTCAAAATATTTCAACTATTCTACTAAATTCGTCAATCGTCAATATAAATTCTTAAGTGGAAGTAAAAACAAAAGAGCCTGAGAGCATGAACGAGCCTCAAAATGACTGAGCTAATAAGGAATGAGGAAGAAAATGGAATAGATTTTGATCTGGTTCAATAACGTTAGGTCATTCCTTTATCTTACTTCAACTCCAATCCAACCAGGGTCTTCCCGTCCCAGTCCCACTTCCAACTCCAACAACAACTACCTCTCCTTCAAAACTCACCATGTATGTACATGGCTACAATTATAAATGTAAAGTTTGAAGATTGAAATTGTAAGATTTGAAATGACTAACAAAACAAGTCACAAGTGACTAATTAGCCCAACTGAGTCGTGGATCCGCACACATCCAACAACAACAGGATGACGGAAATGCCGAAAATTTACACTTTTGAAACCTATGAGCTCCTTGACGTTGGACGTTGACACTACCAACCAACAACTTCAAGCTGACTAACTAATGACTAACTAACGACTTCACGCCGTCCATTAATTGGGTTTCAATTCATTCGATATAAAACCAATCTACCTCTACTTATTATGACTTTATTGTTCATTCCCTCTCTCGTTTTTGTTGATTTTCATTGATCTGTGCTGACTATTGACTATTGACTATACGGCTGGCCGCACTCCGCCGTTGTACTCCCAAAACTCTGCTCTGCTCTGTCTGTGCGCTGCTAAATAAGGATGACATCACATAATAAAAGTAAGATATTCATACACTTGACAAGAAATGACTCAAAAACAAGGAACAACAACTAAACTATGGGCACGAATGACGAACGGATGATGGTGGAGCCTCAACCGTGGGTTGGATGTGATAATAATAAAGTACTTACCTGTAATTTGATGTTCCTAAGTGTTGACGAGGGTCCGGAGGATAGATGGGAATTGGAAAATGATGGAAAATATTAATTTGACTACTAAAAAATAGGAGAGATGCGGGAGTTGAACGTTGAACTAGTCGCCGGACTGACTGTACTTTACTTTTAGGATAAACTTTCAACTTTGGGAGATCACTTGACACTTGGATGATTGAGTGAGTGGACCGAGTCGGGTATTTACTTGAATAATGTAAATAATAATAATATATAGTAATTGTCCTAGGTGAATAATATGGATCGAGATGAAAAATGTTGAGAGATGTTGGATTTGATAGTAATTAGTAGTTGGTTGTTGGTTGGATCGTTGGATGGATGGCTGAGGATTGGATGACGGAGTGTTGGATTGTGTAGTGTGTAACTGTGAAGTGGAGATGCCGTTTTGAAAGCATTGGAGGATGTTGACTTGACTGTCTCTTCGTTCGTTCGTTTCTCTCGTCGAATCTCGCCTCTTCTTCTCTCGCTCTTCGCCAGTTCGGCTCCTACGTTGGTTTTGGGCTCCTTTTGGCTTTGGCTTTGGAAGCAGTTGTCGTTACTCCTTCGTTCCTCGTTACTCGCGAACTGGGTCTGGGTAGTCAGATGTAGTTAGACGGAAAGTACACTACACAGAGTCAGTCGTAGTTTATTAGTGAGGAGGTAGACGTCCAAACTGTACTCAAGTACGACTACTACGAGGAAAGATGATGATGATGATGACTGAATGGGAGAAATGGAGAATAAAAAAGTAAGTAGATGAGATGAGACTCGGGATCTGAGAGAGGTAACTTCTCTCGTCTTCTGCACTCAGAATGCAAGAAAGTAAAGTGTAAGTAAGTAAAGTAGCTTTGTAATTCGTACTCTTCACTCTCATCTTGCCTTTTCGGCCCTCGCAGCTCACATGGGAACCTACCTTGCTTGAACACATGGATTCAAATGAATTCTATCATAACGTCTTCTACTGTGACTAGTAACTACTGCTAGTATAGTCGTTCGGTTGCAAAATCGCTTATCTCCATTTTATTCGAATTTGAATTTTCGAAATTTTCTTGAAATAAAAAATCAAGAAAATTCAGTAGGAATAACAGTGGAAAATTTTAGTGAGGACAGGGTCCCCCCTTCACTACTTTCGTAAAAACGAAAAAATTATAACTTCCAGTAAATGTAGTGTTTAATTTATGTTTGCTAATAATTACTATCTTTTTGCAACGGAATATAACAGAAAAGCTTAAACTTCAATAGGGTCGTCCATAAATGACGTCATAGAAACTTTCCAATTTTATGAAGGCATAACTAATTATATCGCTTGTGAAGGTTCAAATCCGCTTCCTTCCACTTTTCGCTGAAAGCGAATCCGCTTCCTTCCATTTTACCTTGAGAACAAATCCGCTTTCTTCCACTTTCGATTTGAATAAGCGTTTTAGCTAACCAAATCATACTTGCATGCTTATGAAAGTGCAAGTGGCTCTAATCGCATCATATTCTCAAACGCAAAACGTTCTAACTATATGGATTTTAAAACTGCAAACTGTTCTAACTACATGGCTTTAAGTTGCAAACTTATCTAACTGCATGATTGATGACACATTAATTAAAAATGGTTTTACTACATGGTTCTTACTTGTACACTATTTTAAATACATAATGTTGAACAGTGCAAAATGTTCTTATTACGTGCTTTTGAATATCACATGTAGTTATAGCTTTCGCACTTCTCAAACGTTGTATTTATAGCACTTTGCATTTTCAATATTTTGTAATGAGACATGAGAACATTTAAAAATTTTTAAAACATGCAATTAAAACATTTTTCACTTTTAAAAATCATAGAACATTTTGCCACTCCAAACCATAAAGTAAGAACATTTTGAACTTTCTAAAACAATGTAGATAGAGCAAATTGCCTTTTTAAATCAAGTAGTTAGAATATTTTGCACTTTTAAAATCAAGTAGTTAGAATATTTTGCACTTTTTAAATCAAGTAGTTAGAACAAATTGCAGTTTCCATATATATTATCCTATATATATTATCAATATATTATCCTGTATATGTATATTACTAGTAACCCGGCCCGTCCTGCGGACGGAACTTTTCCTTGCCTGACAAAGTAAGCGCAGGAGCATAAACTATTCTTTAGTTATTATCTGTTATCATTAAGCCAATAAAATAAAATAATGTGGTTACAATAAATTGCAACCTGAAGCCATGCAAATTTTAAGCATTATTATTTTTTGCTTAAGTAGCACAACTAATATGCACAGGCTATTTACTTTCATCCTATTCTACGTTCATATACACCTGCAAAGTTAAGGGTTAAAAATAGGTGAGGTAACCAAACACGATACCGGACCCCGGACCCCGGACCCCGGACACCGGAGTCCGGAGACCTTTGATTTGGATTTTATTATTATATATATTAATATATTATTCCATATATGCCGCCCTAAAATTGGAAAGTTTCTGTGACGTCATTTATGGACGACCCTATTGAAGTTTAAGCTTTTCTGTTATATTCCGTTGCAAAAAGATAGTAATTATTAGCAAACATAAATTAAACACTACATTTACTGGAAGTTATAATTTTTTCGTTTTTACGAAAGTAGTGAAGGGGGGACCCTGTCCTCACTAAAATTTTCCACTGTTATTCCTACTGAATTTTCTTGATTTTTTATTTCAAGAAAATTTCGAAAATTCAAATTCGAATAAAATGGAGATAAGCGATTTTGCAACCGAACGACTATACTAGCAGTAGTTACTAGTCACAGTAGAAGACGTTATGATAGAATTCATTTGAATCCATGTGTTCAAGCAAGGTAGGTTCCCATGTCAGTTAATTTCAGGGCCGGACGAAGGAATTGGTTTTAGGCAGGGATTTGCTTCTATACAAAAACGACCATTTTGATCGGATTTTATTGATGGTTTTCTTTGGTACAGCAAAATGTTGTATTTACATGTTTTAGAAAAGTGTAAAATGTTCTTTTTACTTGGTTCAGAAAAGTGCTCAATGTTCTATTTACATGTTTTGAGAAAAGTGGAAAATGTTTTATTTCCATGTTTTTGAAATGTACACAAAATTTTATTTGCATGTTTTTGAAAAGTCTCAATATTCTTTTTGCATATTTTTGAAAACTGCAAAATGTTCCATTTACATGTTTTGAGAAAAGTGGAAAATGTTTTATTTCCATGTTTTTGAAATGTGTAAAAAAAATTTATTTGCATGTTTTTGAAAAGTAAAAATATGCTTTTTACGTATTTTTGAAATGTGCAAAATGTTCCATTTACATGTTTTGAGAAAATACAGGGAGTGGGGGCTGCCTGCGCTGGCCACATTATCCGGTTCCGGCCCTGGTTAAGTTGAATTATTGTAAGTCGTAAGTAGTTTAAAAGTTGTGGGATGTATAGTTTTTAGTCTAGTTGTCTTTCTATGCTATTGTATTCCATTGTAGTTGGCATTCTTTGCATGGAGATTCCTTATCCTTTATTAATTCCTGACTAGTGAGTTTTAGAGGTACCCTACCTCATTAGACTTATTACGTGTTTTCCTTTTGGGGTCGGTCACAAATGGCGTCATACCCACGTCCAGGGTGGGTCACTGGACACCCGATGTTCTATGATAGATAGCCATTTAGGCAATGCTTAAGAGGGGGACAAGGTTTACTAATTTACCAAAAATTTGGCTTTCAGTAGCGCTATTTGTGCCCGGCCCCTCTACTCAACTAATTCTGTTATGTAGAATCATCTGATCCTCATCTCATCCTCTGTACTGCTGTCTGCCTCACAGTCACAGTACAGTCATTCCTTCCTTCCTTTCATATTCCTATTTTCGAAATGTCTCTCGAAATGTTTCGAATTCTTGATATTTATTATTTTTTTGCGAAACAATTTCCTCTTCAAATTTCTTTCAGTGTCCAAGTCCAACCCATGGACATGACATCACTCGTCACTCGCGCATCCAGTTCAAGTTCCAGCTCCAGTGTTCCAGTGGCTCCAGTATCCAGTTACTTACGTCCAAAAAAAGGCTCTCCCACTGAAAATTTCCTCAACAATCCGCAACTCCCTCAGTCTCTTACGTAATCGTAATCCATCCACTCTTTTTCCTCTCCTGAATAAACCTTACATGCATCCATCCATAATAAAGCTTGAGGAAGGCATAGACAGAAACTGGAGAAGTTTAAAAGGAAAGGAAGGAGACCAAAAACCAAAAGAAAAAAATCAACTTTTCCTTAATAGTCACTGACATGAGATGAGAATGAGACAAGAGACTTTCCACTCCCACCAGTACCAGACCAGACCAAAACATCCATAATAGAATAGGACGACTACCCAACCAAAAACTACATCAAACCTTTTGAAAAATGCCTTTTACTGATTACTTATGTATTTTAACCTCACTCTCATTTTCCTTCTGAGGCGTCCTCCATAAAACATGTGGAGCGGCAAGATCCTTATTTTTTTTACACCCTCCACCCCTTCGTACTTCATAGTAATTAAATGTCATATACTTTTAGAGCAATTCTTTTCTTTTTCATTACTTCCACATTAAAAAAATACTAATCGTAAGAAACGATGGCTTTAACCCTTTGGCAGAATTGAGAACATCATTTATGGAGGACGCCAATGGTTCCGTTGATTTGATGGTGATGTTGTGATTTTTGGCTTTTTTGAGTGGGTTGATGGGTTTGCATTTTGCGTTCCGATGGCGAGCGATGATATGATGCGGGGAGAGTGTATCATGTCGGCCAGGAGAAGCGTCCCACTTTTGCAGTAGTATTGTAAATTGCATTATTTTTAAACCCCTAGCTAATTGTATAATACTGTATCTACATGAAGCATTATGATAATACAGTAAACATAATTAATAATGCATATTTCTTCAACCGCATCCTTGTGAAAATTTTGTAACAGAAGTCACGATTGATTTTACCACTTTATCGGTAAAAATGTGAAAACGAAGGCAACCGGAAATCGGTAAATTTATGCAGTCACGGTTACTATTAAAAACAATAGTGTTGGTAACTAACGTATTTTATCATACACCACTGATTATTAGAAAGATTGTATATACAGACAATGTTGTTCCGCCCCTGGCGGTTGTGGCTTGGTAGGTCAGTGGCTAGAGTGTCCGGTCCGCTCGCTGCAGTGGGGGTTGAGCGTTCAAATTTTGCCGGGGACATTGTTTTTTTAAATTTTTTAATCGTATAACCTACTGTGCAAAACTACCACATTTCTTATTACCTGAGTTAATAGCGGTTTCGATTAATTTAGTCATACTACATACTCGGTAAAAATTCTTTACCGATTCCACAACTGGGTATTTTAGCAGTGCCCCCTATTGCGGGTGGACTAATAGTGGTTGCCATTATAAAAACAACCTAATAATATTATGATGGTCAATATTTTTCTAACTATAGTAAGAGTACAGTGCAGTGGTTAATGAAACGATTACGCTCAAACTGTCCTAATGGTGATCGGCTCATTATGTAAGTAAATTAGTAAATTCAATATTGCTGGAAACTCAAACTGGACACTCTTTTTCTGGGCGAGACAGTACATCTCTGCCTGCGTTGCGATGGAAGTTGTGTGTGGATTGTGTGGACTACTGGACTCTGAATTTATTAGCGACTGCTCCGAGTGAGTCAAGAAGACAGATGCGGACATCCAACGGAGATTCTTCCCGCACTCAATTCTTTTAGTGAAGATGATGGGAAGGAGAGAGCGCTCTTCGCGTCCGCACCCGCCCTTTTCCTTCATTTTTTTTTCTCCCGTTTCCCCATAATAATTTTTTCCTTTTTCTTTTGAGTCATCTCTCTCATTAAAGCATGAATCAACATTATTATCATTATTTTAATTATTATCATTAGTCATGAAGCAAGTTCAAAAATTAACGCCACCATTCTTCCCTAATGGAGTTTGCTTCCCAGATTATTTGTAGCCATTTTTCAGTCACAGGATCTCAAATCCTCAAACTTTGTGAATAAATTAAAGTCGTAAATCTTTTAAACTTTTTTTTCTAACTTGAAATTATTGTGTTGAGGCTATAATTTTGCTATGTACTTCAAAGGCAAAATCATTATTAAAATTAAAAGTAATCCTTTGCTATAAAATACATATTGACTGATATTTATAAGGTAGAAGGAATTAATGGAAAGCACGCCACCTTTACATTATTTAATATTAATTATTTAAAGATTAATTATTTAAAGCTGTAGATAAAGAAAAGACTGAAAACTTCTTTTTAAACTGCAAAAAGGAGGGAAATGATGAGTGATGCGGGTTTTCATGAGATTTATTTATGTTTCATATCGTCTGTGAAGAACCAAAATGACCCATATCCGTTTTTAGCTAAAAACAATATCCACTATCTACAAAAATATTCAAATATGTCTTGAAAGTATTTAAATAGAACATTTTGCACTTTTCAAAAACGTGTAAATAGAACATTTAGGACCTTTTCGAAAACATGGAATTAGAACATTTTGCACCTTTCCCAAAACATTGAATTAGAACATTTTGCACCTTTTCAAAAACATGTTAATATGACATTTTTCCCTTTTCAAAAACATGGAATTAGAACATTTTAGTTTTTTGAAAAACTCTTATTTAACATTTGACGCATGTTTCTTATTTTGTTTTTATGACATAGCTCATTTTGATTCTAGATTAAATTGGATATGGGTCATTTTGGTTCTTCACAGACGATATATTACTTGTGCTATTAGCGTTTTTTTTTCTTAAAAATAAAATCAAGAATGGAAGGGGGGAGAGACCTCATATAAAATTGTAATTTTATGAGAGGAAAAGGAACCTGAAATAAGGTCTGAATTGAAACAGAGTAAATTAAAGTGCTGAAATATATATAGAATATAATTGCTGTATAAAATTGTTTCGGAAATTGCATATTTTACTGAAGTACATTCCCCGGTTTCCCTGGCTCTGGCCCCGGTCCTGGTCCCGGTCCCGATTGTACAGTAGGTGAGATGTAGATATTCTCTCTTCTGGGCTGGGAGTAGACATATGTACTTAATTGATTTTCTACGACCTTCAAACGGGGAATTCGAAAAAGTATAATTAAATTGCATAGGAAGCAATATGTACGAATCGAAATGCAAATCGAATTCCCCATTCGTTTCCGTCTTTGAATTTTCTTTTTTGGGATGTGTAATGTAGTCATCTAAAACTTGTTTATGTATTCACATTTTTTTGGGGGGAATTCAATTGCGATTTCGATTTCAACTTTGGAAAATCCTACATGCGTCGTCCTCGTCCTCTTCAAGTAGGTACATATATATTGGAACACACACCTTTAGGTAGTTAGATTATTGGACTTGTTATAAAATGTGAATTGAAATGGGAATTCCCTCAAGTGCAGATACACTCAAGATGTGTAACTAATAGCTCCTGGCTCTGTGTGTACGTATTTATTCTCATCTTGCCCTATTGTTATAATGACATTTTTCGCTCTTTTACTCAATAATTTAGGAAATGATTTTGAAAGCAATGTGCGAGGATTTATAGTAATAGCCCCAGTATCACAATCTTATTTTCAGTTTTTATAAAAGTTGGAAGCTAAATATAAATTATTTGATGGTTGTATGAATGATTGAAATGGATGGAATTCTGTCTCGCTCTCCGAATGGCGAATATTCATACTTTTTTTCATACTTTATTTTTGGGTAAGGTGGGTAAAGTAACTTCCCATTTCTCAACTTGCCTCCTTTTATGAACTTCCTTTGTGTGTAAAGTACACATGGGTTCGGTTCGGTTTCGGTGTGTATAGGGAGGCAGGTAGATTAGACTTAAGCATAGAGAGAGAATAGAGGTTCCTATACATTATGCATTTCTCTGATGACTTTCCATTTCCGTTTCCTTTTATGCAGAGCCTCAGAGTCCATCATTGTAAATTACCCATATATGAAGGCATACGTAAGTACCTATGTATTTGGCTTGGAGGGATTTTGGGGAAAAGTTGAGAAAGTAGTTTCACTGTGATATGGATTGAGCGTGATATTGCGCTAATGAAATGACCCCCCGAGGAAAGAGTTGGGTCACAAAAGTATTTGGAAATATTTAGTTTAGTGGATGAGGAGATGAGAGGCTCGCTCGGCTCGGCTTCGGCTTCGGCTTCGGCTTTCGGCTCATGTGATTGGATTTGGAACTATATGTTCACACAAATTGTGTGTTCTACTGGAAATATTTTCCCTCGTATTCGTATAATCTCTTGTGGAGAGGAATGCTTTAAGTAAATGGAGGAAATGTAGATTTTCTAGATGCTGTTCCATACATTGGGACATTGACATTGAGTTGGAGTGGTCGTTGGCGTTGATAGTTTGGTTGGGGGAATGGGGGTAATGGCGTATGGAGTGTGTGACTGTGTGTGTGTGTGAAGGTGAGGTGAATATCGTGTGTGAAGAACCAAAATGATCCATATCCATTTGTAGCTAAAAACAATATCCACTATCTACAAAATATTGAAAAATGTCTTGGAAGCATTTAAATATCTGTAGAATATTTTGCACTTTTAAAACATATGTAAATAGAACATTTTACAATTTTCAAAAGCATTCCAATAAAACATTTTACACTTTTCAAAAGCATTCCAATAAAACATTTTGCACTTTTCAAAAGCATTCCAATAAAACATTTTGCACTTTTCAAAAGCATGCCAATAAAACATTTTGCACTTTTCAAAAGCATGCCAATAAAACATTTTGCACTTTTCAAAAGCATGCCAATAAAACATTTTACACTTTTCAAAAGCATGCCAATAAAACATTTTGCACTTTTCAAAAATATGTAAATAGAACATTTTGCACTTTTAAAAAACTTGTAAATAGAACGTTTTACGCTTTTCAAAAACTCTTAATCAACATTTGACGCATGTTTCTCATTTAGTTTGTATGACATAGCACATTTTGATTTTAGCTTAAATTGGATATGGGTCATTTTGGTTCTTCACAGACGACATATACATAATTAATACGAGGCTATATACTACAGATATCCCTCGGATTCGGAGTCGGAGCTGGATTCGGAATCCCGCAAAATCAGTGCGGTGACAATGACAATATGCGCCAGGCCAGACGTAGTTTGTTTTTATGATTGAAGATGTACTATGTACTATGTTTCTACTATGCTCCACACGAGGCTTTTATTGTTGATCTTGATTTTCATCTTTTCTCCTTTCATCTCCCATTTCTTCTTGTTGTTTCCTCTGTGAGTGGGGCTATACTCCGACCCCGGCATTCCCAGCTGATGCTGATGTTGATGTGATGGCTTTTCCCTTTTTCCTCCGTCTTCTATTTTCTCGATCTCTCGTCTACTTCTCCTGTCCGTCCGCCCTTTAGTAGTTTCTTTGTTCCAGGGATTTGTGGGGGGGGGGGGGGGTAGAGTCTCTTCTGTTTGGGACTTGGAGAGGGGGGAGGGGGATGGGCAGAGGAATGACGGAGTAGATTGGTGGGAATGAAAAGAAATGACATTCCGATTAGGACTCTGGAATAAAAGATAAAAAGTCGCGGAATGGGAATTGTGAGCCGAGACAGATGGAACGAAAATTTGAAGAGCATATTTGCGCTCACTCGTCCCATCCCAACCACAGACAGAGCACATAGCTAAAACTTTTGGTTCAGCCGCTCAGCTCAGCCTCTAAAACTTGGGTTACAGTTCATAGTTTATGGTATACGAGAAGAAGACTTTTCATTTTTTATAAGTTTTTTTTCCACATCACCAAAAAATATCCTTCCTACGCTTATGCACTCGCGGTGCATATTACTCTTAAATCTTTCCTTCCTTTCCAATTCCAGTAATAATATGCATGCATTACATTACATTGCATCTTGGATGGGATTGGGGTAGGATAGTACCTGAGATCAAGATTCGAAATGATTTCTCGGAATCATTTCTTTTGGACCCGGACGGAGAAAGGAGGAAGGAGAGGAGACGGAGAAATTGCGAAATCGAGAAGGAAACGAGTTCGAATTTGGACTAAAAAAGGAGAGAGGATGAAAATGGGAATGGCGATATGGGGGAATAAATAAGAAATTCCTATCAAATTAAAAAAGGAAGTGGTGAAAAGTTTGGATGGATATGGATGGATGAAGTATAGCGGAGCCGCGGCTGCCGTGGCCGTGGTGGTATGTCATCACATCATCACCATCACATCTGTCCACAACCACCAAAACTCCCAAAAATCACTATACCACCACTATACGTATAGACTTATAGACCCACGTATACCTACTATGTATATACACACACTTTTGATGACATAACACTTGTTTATTATGAGTCCAAGGACGAAAGCCAGGACATACGTATTGAATCCAGGGCCGGATAATGCGGCCAGCGTAGGCAGCCCCCGCTGCTTGAATTTTCTCAAAACATGTAAATGGAACATTTTGCACTTTTAAAAAATATTTAAGAAGAATATTTTGACTTTTCAAAAACATGCAAATAAATTTTTTTTGTACATTTCAAAAACATGGAAATAAAACATTTTCCACTTTTCTCAAAACATGTAAATAGAACATTGAGCACTTTTCTGAATCAAGTAAAAAGAACATTTTACACTTTTCAAAAACACGTAAATACAACATTTTGCTTTACCAAAGAAAACCATCAATAAAATCCGATCAAAATGGTGGTTTTTGTATGGAAACAAATTGCTGCCTAAAAGCAATTCCTTCGTCCAGCTCTGATTGAATCCCATGGGTATATTTTTGTTGATGTATAGTAATATAAGTGAATCTCAAAAAAGAACGCGAGAAAACATGACTCTTCTGGATCCCAACGGGAAAATATGTTTAGCTCTATTCGCTGCTCCTCTTTTACTTTTTACTACTCCCATTTCACCACAATTCCACGTCCACACATCCAATATTACATAATAATCATATTTAATGGAAAAACATTTACGGGATTTTCTCTCATTCGGCTTCCACTCTCTCCCCATCTTGGGATCTTTCCGGTCATGACACAATATGATACACAACACATCCCCTGACTCTTCCCCTATTATCATGATCTTTTATTTATATATAGTATATAATAATCAGCCCTTATGGTTCTAATCTTTTATTTTCCCATTTTCCTTGTCAGCCCTTTTTCTTCATTCAAAATTCAAACAAGAGACTTTAACCGAGAAAATGATGTGATATGCTGGCGCTGCGGTGGCCGCTGGCTACTTTTACAACATAGGTATAGGTACATATGCAATTACTGCGGGGGAATGTTCTTATTGATGTAATTTTCTAGACAAATAAATAAATACATACTAATGTGGCTCAAGAATTTGGAGATTAAAATAGAAAACAGAGTATTTATTTGAAATGGTGAATTTTGTGGGATGCATGTGGGTCTGTCTGTAGTCTGCATGATGTGTACTTATGTCGGGGTATTTATTTTAGCTTAAGAGGAGATTTGAAATCGGGCAAAAGTGCACATATATATTGAACATACCCACACACACTTTTACCTCCATAATAAGTAGGAGTACAGAGTTCTGCCCGGATTATTCTATTATTCAGTATCCGTATAACATGGTATAGGAAACTAAAAAAGGAAATTCAGGAGTTGTATATTCTTCTGTGAAGAACCAAAATGACTCATATCCAAGCTGCAATCAAAATAAGCTATGTCATACAAACAAAATGAGAAACATGCGTCAATTGTTAATTACGAGTTTTTGAAAAGGTGCAAAATGTTCTAATTTCACGTTTTTGAAAAGTGCAAAATTTTCTAATTACGAGTTTTTGAAAAGGTGCAAAATGTTCTACTTCCATGTTTTTGAAAAGGTGCAAATTGTTCTACTTCCATGTGTTTGAAAAGTGCAAAATTTTCTAATTCCATGTTTTTGATAAAGTGCAAAATGTTCTACTTCCATGTTTTTGAAAAGGTGCAAAATGTTCTAATTACATGTTTTCGAAAACGTGCAAAATGTTCTAATTACATGTTTTTGAAAAGGTGCAAAATGTTCTAATTACATGTTTTCGAAAACGTGCAAAATGTTCTACTTCCATAATTTTGAAACGGTGCAAAATGTTCTAATTCCATGTGTTTGAAAAGTGTAAAATGTTCTATTTAAATGCTCTCAAGACACATTTGACTATTTTTGTAGATAGTTGATATTGTTTTTAGCTAAAACTGGATATGGGTCATTTTGGCTCTTCACAGACGATATGTGTGTATCTATAGGGCGATGGCGATAGGGGAAGACTGATATGTTGAGAGAGACTGAAATAGTAAAATATAATTATATGGGATCGGATCAAGTTTGGAACATCAAAGGAGGACAAACAAGGATTTGAACTATTGAGAGAGAGCGCATCTAGGGATAAATATAAGGAAATATAAGGGAAGAGAGAAGAGCTTTATAATAGCGGATGAAGACGAAGAAAATTTTGCACATTCCTAATCCTAATTCCTAATCCATTTCACATCCAATTCATCCAATTCTTGACTATGAATGAGAAAAGTCTTAAAAAAGTAGAGAGAGAGAGAGAGAGGCAAAATAAAAGGAGGAATATATAGGCTGAAGAGAAAAGTATCAACAAAAGCAATTAAGTAGCTTCAAACCCATTCCAATTCCCATTTTTGGGGAGTATTTCCCATATTTTGGAGGATTTCACTCTCCCCGATTTCCTTCCACCAGTTGAGTTTTTCCAGTTTTCCACTTTCTCCTTTTTCTTCTTCTTCACCTTCACCGTCCGCCATGTGGCCATCCACGAGCCACAATTCCACACTCTCATGCTCCTCAGTCCCTACTCCATCATTCCGAAAATTCCAAATAGCGGAATTACCCATAACCGAAAACCGAAAGCGGGTAGCGGATTCAATAGATTCAAGACAAGAGAGAGAGAGAGAGAGGGAATCAATTGAAGGGGTAGAGTACACAGGTGTGCTCCTATAGTGTATTTATGTACCTACACAGACATACAGTTTCCCATTATTTCCACTTGGCTACATAAAGAACTACTCCAGAACTCCAGACTCCAAGTGATGAGTTTGATAAAGGAGTTTAACGACGGGGCTGATAGCATGTGAGCGGTATGTGACTCATATGTGAGGAGAGTGACGAGTGTAATGCAGAATTTTGTAGAAGAGCAACAGTCCGATTAGTCCGACGCCGCTATAATACTCAATACACGGTGGAAACTTCAATCATCTTACAAATACAAATCTCCAAAACACTTTTATAATCCAATCCGCCCAATCCCAACGACTTCAACTCCATTCCTTTCCTTCTTATTAACAACAAACCGAATGGAAACAAGACAGATTCGAATCGAGTCCAATCCACCGACATGCTATACACTACAGCTCCAGGGCCGGGTAATGTATGGCGAGCGCAGGCAACCTTCGCTGCTTGAATTTTCTCAAAACATGTAAATGGAACATTTTGCAGTTTTCAAACATACGTAAAACGAATATTTTGTCTTTTCAAGAGCATGCAAAATAAAAGTTTTGGTACATTTCAAAAACATGGAAATAAAGCATTTTCCACTTTTCTCAAAACATGTAAATAGAACATTGAGCACTTTCCTGAATCAAGTAAAAAGAACATTTTGCAATTTCCTGAATCAAGTAAAAAGGACATTTTGCACTTTCCTGAATCAAGTAAAAAGAACATTTTGCAATTTCCTGAATCAAGTAAAAAGAACATTGAGCACTTTCCTGAATCAAGTAAAAAGAACATTTTGCAATTTCCTGAATCAAGTAAAAAGAACATTTTGCAATTTCCTGAATCAAGTAAAAAGAACATTTTGCACTTTTCTAAAACATGTAAATACAATATTTTGCTCTACCAAAGAGATCCATCAATAAAATCAAAACTGTGGTTTTTGTATGGAAACAAATTGTTGCCTAAAAGTAATTCCTTTGTCCGGCCCTGTAGAACTCCAACAAAATATTGCCAAGCCAATATTCGTATCTCCACCTCCACCCTTCATCCAACACGCTCCAGTCTCTATCCAAACAATTCCTTCCACCTTCCACAATTAAATGTCCTCATTTCCAACTCTAATTCTATTCTGTAGATTCCAGAGCACTCAACTTTTATTCTCTAAGAAACATAGAGTTATTGGAGGGGCTGTTCAAGTCTCCAAATTCTACTTGCTCACACCCCAACAATTCCAAACTTACCTTTCCAATAATCCAAATTCATTTCCACGATAGATGAGAGAAATATAGGAATAAAATGAAAAGATTGAGAAAGCAAAGTCAAAGTGAGTCAGAGATAGACATAAACATAATAAATCCCCTCTATCACAACTGGGAAATTTTCTGAGGCGCCTTCCTCCGCTACTCCCGGCCGGCCGCCGGCTCCGGTTCGAAACATAGCCTACAGACGCAGAAGGAGGAAGGTGAATCCATCCTCATCGAAATTTCCTTCAGATTCATGATAAGAATTATCAGATTAGATGAAACTTCAGACACTCGCACTCCAAACTCTGGAATGGAAACTAATCGAAATCGTATAAAGAAGAGAGAGAGAGAGATAATTATGCAGTGTGGGTAGGGCGGTAATATAAGGTGAATCGGTGGATGGATGAAAAGAACCATGTCATATGCATTTGTGCGATATTAATTTAATATACATACTACTTGCGACACGGGAGCGGGATACGGCACCCGTCGTACGGTTTACATTTTAATACCTTCGACTTCCATCCTAATAATTTTATTAATGGTTTTTTTTATTTTTCCTTTATAATTTAATTCAGTTATAATTTAATTGCATTAGTACCTACTACACATATTTAAAGAAATTCATCCTTTTTGTCTGAGTACAAATCGAGGAGTAAAATATAAAATAGGTACTTTACTTACTTTTAGAATTACATTCCTCAGTGAGTCATTATGATTAATTATATATAATTATGTAAACTACCTTTGGAAGGCACAGTTCTTGGAAGAGGATTTAAGATTGCTCTTGCTCGTATTTTTTGTTTCATTAGCTATGCAATTTATGCAGTAGCTACATGGAAATGGAAATTCAGGGCAATAGCGTAAGTAGATCCCTTCTCCAATTTACAAAACCAACACTCGACTCATACAACTCTAACTCATATATATCTTAAATGTATATTCAGAAGAAAAGGGTAAGAAGGGCTGCAACTGGTATGCTCCTAATAAATGTTAATCGTGTTTACATAATAAATTATTTGTTTTAGCATATCACCACATGATATAATCGAGGATGAGTAATAATTAAATTGCTACTTACTTTTACGCTTAGCCAGATCAATTCGAAATCAAAGGGAACATTAATGTGGTTACTGCACATCCATATAGCATCGATAAAATGTCGAGCTTAAATATCAACTACATTTACTAGTACTAGGAAATACGAGAGAGGTAACTTCAGATTACAGTAAACATAAGTTAATTCATAAAAATGGCAAGCATTCCTACTAAAAGTGGTACCATAAGCCGATTATAGTAATGTAATTTACACAGAAGTAGTGCTTTAAGAAACAATAAAAAGAACAAGAGCAATATGAGCACCTAAATATATCCACTAAAATAAAGACTACAAAAATGTAATATGTACGACATACATACGTACGGATACAGTAATAATAAAGTAAATGTTTATGAAATATGGTTTACCATACACTAAATTAACTATGGCTTTTTCATATATAAAATTAGAAATTCCGAGAACAGCTGAGGACCTGAGCTCTAGTTTGAACGAAGAGAAAATACTTGGTCATGCCTCCTGGGCTTTCTTTTTTTAAGATATTTGTGAGAAGAGAAGAAGTTGTTCTTTTGTTGTTATGACTGTCAGTGTTGAACGTGGATGGTGAAGAAAGAAGAGCTGAGAGGCTAAATTGTTCGTTACAACCGTAACCGTAAAAAACAAAGTTTCGGTTTACTAAAAAAAATGTTAAGGGGTTAGCAGTTGGCAACAGCAACTTTCTGTATAATAGTTTTTTCACACATGGAATACTTGGTCAACATCTGGGATAAGTCTTCATTAGCGTCAATTGTAATCACCTGAAATAAATGTCAGTCAATTAGTTAATCCTATTAGACGAATCAATGATACTTTTGCCTTTTATTTTATATATATATATACTTAAATGCTATCATAATAAATCTACTCATGGAGAGAGAGAGAGAGAGTAATAATGGGGGAGATGAGGAGGCGAGAGAAGTAAATAAAAGAAGAATTAAGATAAGTGAGGGTGGCGTGTGGTTGAGAGAGTCTTACCTTCGGAACTGGTCCAAACTTCTGATGGAATAACCAATCTTCATGAAGTTTGTGAATACTTTTGAGGTAGGAGAGGGAGATGGAATCCTCTTCAGATCGTCCCCTTTTAGCAATTCTCTCGTAAACTACTTCTGGATCCGTCTTTAAGTAAACTGTATGTTCAAATAAAAAAAGTAAACAAGTTGATTAAAATTTTGGTCAACAAACCGAAAGTCAAATAGTGAAAATAATTCATAAGAACCTATGTTATAATAATGTGATTGTTTACTTAACAGTCCAATCCAATCATATTAACTTGGACTCCAAACTTTTATAAAATTATATTTATAGGTAGTCATATAAATTCATATATATATATAGCATATACCCATACAGGGTACTCACCAATGAGATCGACTTTGAGGGGAATGGTTTCTTGTATAAAATCAAACCACTCTGTCAACACAGCGTACTCTGCCTCGCTCATCAGACCCTGCTCTTTCAAGTTTTTCACGAAGCAGTACCTTTCAAGAACGCACACACACAAAAAGAACAATAGAATCGTGAGTTCAAAATTTCATATTACTTAAATTACATACGTACTTACACTGATTGGATTAAATAAGTGGAAGACAAAAATAATACTTTAAGAATCCTTATAATTTATTTCTTGACTTTGTTCACAATAAATTAGAATTTACGTCGGAATAATTAAATAAATCTCTCTCAAGACTTACTTGGCACTAAATATGGATCGCTCCAACATTTTGACGGGCTCTGAGACGCGCTTCGTGTGGAGATCGAGCATGGTTAGTTGGACGTAGGATTGGAAGCACAAGGACCATTTCACGGGATCTTTGTACATCAAGTCCTGAAGAAGTCGACAATAAAATTACATTAGACAACAAATTAATCAATAAATCATAACGACACATTTATTCAGTCACGAGCAGTCAAAGCTATTAATGGAACATTAGTTTCACTCCTACTAGTCTGCCCGTAGGAAGACAACTACTAATGGGAAAGACATACATACATATGTATGCCTTGTTGTAATCTAATTAAAAGGTAGAGTGGAAATAAATTACAAGCAAATTATGGCCTTGACAATCCCTCCATTTATCAATGGGCTCATCCATGACACAGAAATTGGGCAGTTTTTGAAAGTGCTTCAGAAAGGTTGTTTTTCCGCTTCCAATGTTTCCCTCCACGATGACCGTCAACGGCTCTGGCACTGCCATTATTTATAATCAAACTGTTAATTAATCCAAAACTGAGTCGAAATTTTAAATTAAAGCTATGTAGCCGGTCGGAGCTGTTTATTTGTACAGGCCGTAAATAGAAAAATAGAATCACTTTTAGATTGACTAGCCCGACTAGCACTATCCAAATCCAAAAACAATAAATTGCAACAAGAAGAACAAGGAGTAAGTGGGACAGATTTTGGCGGGGAAAAGGAGACAGACAGAAGATGACTGCTGGTGCTGGTGGACCAAAGCTGCTGCTGGCAAGGACTGAGCAAGTCAACTAAACAACTACAATTTTACTAATGACGGAATGGTGTGATGGACACGGACTGGAGGGTAGGACAGAGTGACCCGTAGTAAAATGACGAACTGACTAGGGAACTCACTATTGTAGTTCTAAATGGCTCACTGTACTGTGGACTGTTGACTGTGGGGGAAGGTAGGAGAGGGAACGAAACAAGGCGGGATGAAGATAATTAAAAGACACCCGAAGCCGAAGCTGACACCGGATCCACCGGATACGAATGTCAGTGGAGAGTGGAGTGTAATGGGAGACGGGGGACGGGGTCAAGTGAAGGACTTGAGGTGGTTGTACTGGTACTGGTGGAGGTTGGCCCACTTTTTTTTGGAGCTATAAAATAACAATGAATTTGGATCCCGCCTCTCCCTGATCTCCTCAGCCCTAACGTTTCCCTGCCTCTGCCTCCACAAACAACGCAACGTTCCGATTCCAATTGTTGTTCTTTTTTTGTAATCACTATTATCTCGGCACTGACGACTCTCTGGACTCTGGCCTACTTATAATAGCTAAAAACTATTTAATCTATTAGTTTTAGTTTGGCTGGATGCATCCTATGCATATACCCTGTCTGCTTCTCACTCACTGTATGTATGCTAATGTGCTTGAAGGAAGGGATGCAGTGGTGGAGATTGGAGATGGGCTCGTACTTGTTTATCTACTTACACTTACACACACACACTCACTCACTCGGCTCATTCCCTCCAATTTCCACTCCATATCTTTCATGCATATTAATGAGAGCGTTTCGAGCCAATGAGCTCCACTCACACATATGACTCCATTCTCATCTTTCCCACATTCCTTACTCCCAGTCCTTTGTTCCCGAGAAACTTTTAGCGCCTTAAACTCCCTTCTTCCACACATACCAAAAACACACGCACCAAGAGGCAGAGGCAGAGAGATAGTGCTGTGCTAGACTAACAAGAAGGGGAAGAAACTTTTGTGTGGTTTATTGCCTCGACGTAATACTTTAACGAAGACGAGACAGACAGAAGGGGTGTCATAAAGGGAAAGAGCTAAAACTTTATCCAGGTGTTGTTCGCTCCGTTTATAGCACTGACTGAATTGGAAAGGAGTTTTAAAGGAGGTGGAAGAGAGGGACTCCACAATAAAATTCCCACAGCTCTAAAACATATATTAAAACACCCGATACGCCTTACTATCACAGAAGACAGACTCTTTATGCTTCCTACTGATATATTTAGACAGACCTATGTCGTATTATTATTATTTGTTATTTTCGATCCATCCATCTCGTCATCTCGTATTTCACCTGATTATTAATTTATTCTACGATTCACAGTTGGAACTTTGAACTGTAAACAACTCTCAGGATCTGATCGGATGTCGGATGACATGGTATGTAATTGAAAGGCGACTACATTTTGCAGGACAAGACAGGAATCGGAATAATGGGATTTGATTACACACTCAAAATGTGGAGTGTGGAGAATTATGGCAATTATATTATACAAGGGATGAGATGATGGGAGATAGTGAAGAAATAAAGACTCACCATAATGTCGACTCCTCATCCCATTCCCGCTCTGCTGCATTGTCATTCGTAGAAGATGAATCCCTCTTCGCAGTCCGTCAATTCTCCTCAACCACTTCATCCTTCCATCGGTCTACCGCTCTTGGTCAGGGGGGAGAAGAGAGTTTGATGGAATCCTAGAAGAATTCTATCGAAAATATCATCTCGTATTACTACATGGAAATATGACCATGCCATGGAAGCAGATCGCTTCATGCTATGGCTGGATTGCTGGATCGATCATAAAAGTTATTATCTTATTCATCAAAAACTGTCGTCACACGCCATCCACTCCATCCATCCTCACAAAGGACAAATACATCAAATCAGCACAAATATACATTTTTATAAACAAAGTTGCTGATCCTTTAAAATTCTAAACAGTCGGTTTCAGTTTCCTGGCAGAGCATTCTATATATCCATTTGTACGCTAATTAGGTTATATATCAGATCTGTACTAGAGATTTAGCGTGAGAATGAGCTGACTGAATATAGCAATTTTTTTTCGCCCTCCTTTTTAGGATACATAGTTACACACCATACGCTTAATTCATAAATTTAATAATAATAATGTCAGCTTGTTACTTACGTTACGTAATAAAGTAACAAGCTGAGCATATTACTAATTACTATACTACACAATAATTATTTTAGCTCCATGCCTCTATCCCCAATGTCTGCCGTTGGCACTATGTCCATGAACTGATTAGTCTCAACCATCTAATTAGCGATCTAGTCCTAATGACTACGAATTATCCTCGTCTACGAATCAGTTCAGGTAGAGAGAAGGAGGAGGAGGGGTGGTTCCTTTTTAGTGTCAGTTCTCCCTTATAAATCCTCCTTTTCACCTTTCCTTCTTATTGTCTCATTTTCCTTTGATTAAATCATTAGTTCATTAGGGAGCATCATTTTCGGATCAGGAAGACAGGCACGAGGCAGAGTACACAAAAAATATAGAATTCTTTCAACTTTCAACCCTTATATTATTAAATCGTCTTATTTCCTCTCTATTTTCAGCTTCACGTCTACCTCCACTTTCTCATGTCTGGCTCTGGTAGCATTTTTCAAAGGGAACTTCCCCGCTAATTACAAGCTTTATATTTTTTTTTGTTGATGTTTTATTTTTTTTGTATGTAAGGATTAGTGTATAGGGGAAAGTTGGAAGAAAACGGGACCGGGGTCGGGGAAAGATAAATCCGTCATTAAGGAGAGTCTATAATTGAACCTACGTAGTAGTTTGGGATAGATTCATGACAGGTATGGAACCGAATTCGAATGGTGGAACTAGATGGGATAATCACATAAATACTTAATACAATGCTTTCTCGGATTTCAAATTGAACAAAATGCGGAGTCTAATTGGGAACTCCCACGCGAAATCCAAATCAAGCCCAATTCCAAATCAAGAATCCAGATCCTTTACCTTACCAACTTACCACGAAATCTATAACTCTACAAGATATTTATGATCATATTAACTACCGATTCAATCCATCACCCACCCGATCACTTACTCAATTTAACGAAGAAAACACGGCTAGTATGGGCTAACAGTGTTGGTACTCATGTTAAGTTCGTTGTACGTATTATATTTATATACACTCCATGTCTAAAGAGCTACTATTTTTAGCAAGTTTTTTTTAGTTTTTTTTTACCGTTATTACTTTCTCATTATACAAATCTATATAGCATGGGCAATAATCATCAAAACGGGGATGTACCGTTTTGAAAGGGGCGTACTTACGCGGTACTAAAATCAATTAATTAAAATTACATGTGTTCCTTCTGCGCGCTGCAGCTATTGTTTGTTTTGTCAACAACACATTTATTTTATAATTAATTTTTTACACACAACCTTTGGAAGAACTTATGAATTTGTGTGTTATATACTTTTAAACTAACACTTATTTGCCAAGCCCGAGTTAGCCTATACGACCTTCAAAGACAAAATGTGTGTTAACGTTAGATAGAAATATTTACAAACTATTCTATTTAAGACACTGCTCACTCATTTATAATTTCATAACCAACCGACTCAGTATACACAATCAAATCTATGTCCAACCACGGCAACCAGGATTAAGTTATCTAGTTGTATGTATAAGTATTTCTATATTTCCCTTGAAACTTGGATAGGTAATACGCATTTACTTACGTAATATGTAATTCAAAACATTAAATACGAACAGAATTTCGAAATTCTAATGCCATCAAATTCTAAAAGGAGGAACGAGTAATTAAGACAGTCAAAGCTAGGTTTTCACGTCGGTGTTTCAATCCGAAACTCCATATAATTAAACTAGGAATTGCCCAAATACAACTTGAAGTACTACTAAAATTACTACCTAATCATTGATTGAGCTTAAAAGTGAACAAATATTTTAGACAAATCTGGAAAATCCGAAGTTTCTAAAACATTAAAAAATACGCAAAACCCTGTATTTGAAGAAAAAAAAATTTAAAAAAATTTAGAATTTGTACATACCTATATGTAGTTAGTGTTACTTACCTATGTAGTTTGTGTAAACAGGATTTTTACATATTTTAGTAATAAAAGATGGAAATGAATAATATTTTTGATGGAAATCTCTAGGTTGGTAGGTGGGTAGGTGGATAGATTTGAAGCTCCAATATGTTAGTAGTTGTCACCCCTTACCCGGCCACAATTACGGGACTTGAGAGAATTTTCAAAAATCCTGAATTATATTGTATCTTGAAAGCACTATGATTTGCATTCACGATTATTTTTACCCTTACTAAGCGAGATTCAGCCAGCATTTCTGTTCATAATGTTTTGCTCTGCCTACTCTGGTTCACAAGTTATGATTTTTGAAAGTATAACTTTTATGAACCTGGCCACAATTAAGCACTCTCACCTTACAGAATAAATTACAATGGAATACCCTGACGGTAAAAATAAAACTTTAATTAATGCACCTGCAATGCATATAATATAAGGTACCTACCTACCTAAGAAATATGCTGTCACAAATGACGGATGCCTAACTACGCAATTTTTGCACATGTAATGTTGAACTTTGTATGCGTGGGTAGTAGGTTCGTTGGTTTCGTGCTAGATAATAATAAAGCTTTGGGTCCTGATAAATAAATGTAAAAAATATTGATAATATATTGCCTAATAAATACCAAACAACAAATGATAAACACATTCTGAGTCAGTTGTATGCATTAAAAGATGAACTAGTTGACAATGTTGAATGTTACAAAATACACTGAAATGATTTACCTTGTCAATGGAAAAATTCAGCGATGAGTCATGTGAGTTGTAATACAATAATGATGTGAGACCGGAAAACCCGTGACCGGCACCGGCCGGTGTGGGTGACGATTCACGATAACACTATACCAACTACGAACTGGCTGACGACGACAATGATGAAATAATAAAATATTCCGAATGTAGGTGATGAATCATACTTTCAAAGTTCGAGGGAGATCCAATAATGTTGAATGTTACAAAAAATACTGAGATATACTTATTTATAGAGATCAGCCGACACTGACAACTGAGACCAGAATGACGAAATAGACTTTCAACTTTGAAGATAATAACTTGTGACTTGGATATAATCAACAATTGCCGTGATAGAGGAAATTCAGTCTTGATAACATAGTAGAATATAATTTGATCGTGGCACTGATGACTGACTGACCGTCAACTGTTTAAATGACAGTAGTTAAATGTTGAATGTGGTAACTAATGTATATAATAAATAAGAAATCAAATTAGAATAAATATACGTGTAATTGCTAATAAATTATGAGTGCTTAGTTATGTTGAACATTTTTTGACATTCAAAATTGTAATAGTCGACTAGGAATTAGGAATTAAATTTGTTGAGTATGAACTGGCTATACACTGAACTGATCACTCGACCAGTTTTTTTAATCTTGAGAATTAAGCCGCGTTAGCATTTAGCTTCCACAGAGTCAGGTAAATTTAACGTCAAAATAATTAACTTTCGGACTTTTCACACGAGTTTGAACTTGTGAATGAGGTTAAAGTCGAATTCGGCAACTGTCGACGCACTAAACAGTGGAACTGGTCAACTGGTCACTTCCTCTGAAATGATGGGAAAGTGGAGTGGAATGACAAGTCACAAGCCCGGGTCAGTTGTAAGTCAGTTAATTTGTACTTTTAAAAGTCAAAAGTTAACGAATTTGAGATGAAGAAACTCATTCACCCACGAAAGCCTGTCACATGTGTCTGTCTCAAAGATGAATTCCCCGCTCGCATCTTCTCATCTTCACTGGAAAACCACGTGGGAGCGGGAGTGCGGCGTCTGAAAAGAAAATCCATTCCGTTTTCACTCCAAAAAATCCAACTTGAGTCTCTTCCCGTACTCGGATTCGGATTCGGTTTCGGTTTCGGTTTCAGTTCGGCGTCATCCCATCTTTCCAGTCTCAGTCTACTCACGGTCACAGGATATCATGATTGTCTTATGGTGACTTGTGTTACGGTAATGGAAACGATAATGGTTTGCTTTTTGGTCCGTTGAAAACAAAAATAGGTGCATCATCCTCAATCCTCCGTTATTGCATGATAAAGTAAACATGACCTGACCCACTTTGGAAAATATTAAAATTAGAATAAATTGTGGTTGGGAGGAATATAATGATGTGGGGGGTGGGAATGATTGACGGTTGGTGGGTCGGGTCACATCTTCTCTCTGTCATGCTTGTCTGTCTATCTATATGTGTCTGTTCAAGTGTTGGTTGTGGTGGAGGAGGGGAAGGGAGAGGAGGTGGAAGGGATCTCGAGTTGGATCATTTAATCATTTTATTACCCATTTTATTATTCGGAACTGATGTCTACTCGAGTCATTTCATTATTTTCATTGGAGCCATTTGTAGGAATGGTAGACACCAAAGTTGCGAGGGGACCATAGGACCATTGGCATGGAGAATTGTGGACATTTATGGAGGAGGAGAGAAGTTACCTACATTTTGACTCCATCTCCAACTTTGCAAATATGCAAAGATGTCGTACTATTTCCATATTTCCCCTTCTCCTCCTCTATGCCTTCTGCTCCATATATCTCTCCTTTTTTTATCTTGGGATAAAGTGGACGAAGCCTCTCACTACCATGCGACTACAACAACCATATCGTCTGTGAAGAACCAGAATGACCCATATCCATTTGTAGCTAAAAACAATATCCACTATCTACAAAAATAATGAAATATGTTCAAATAGGGCATTTTGCAATTTTCAAAAAGATTGAAATGGAACATTTTACAATTTTTAAAAACATGGAAATAGAACATTTCACACTTTTTTAAAACATGCAAATAGAACATTTTACACTTTTTTAAAACATGCAAATAGAACATTTGACACTTTTAAAAAACATGCAAATAGAACATTTGACACTTTTAAAAAACATGCAAATAGAACATTTTACTTTTTTTAAAAAACATGCAAATAGAACATTTTACACTTTTAAAAAACATGCAAATAGAACATTTAAAACTTTTAAAAAACATGCAAATAGAACATTTTACACTTTTTAAAAAACATGCAAATAGAACATTTTACACTTTTAAAAAACATGCAAATAGAACATTTTACACTTTTTTAAAACATGCAAATAGAACATTTAAAACTTTTAAAAAACATGCAAATAGAACATTTGACACTTTTAAAAAACATGCAAATAGAAAATTTCACACTTTTTAAAAACATGCAAATAGAACGTTTTACACTTTTTTAAAACATGTAAATAGAACATTTTACGCTTTTTAAAAACTCCTAATTATTAACATTTTACGATTTTACGCATATTTCTCATTTTGTATATGACATAGCTCATTTTGATTTTTGATTCCAGCTTAAATTGGATATGGGTCATTTTGGTTCTTCACAGACGATATATATTATTTATGTACGGCGCTCTGTACTCTGGGACTTTATATGTGGGGGAAAGGGAGGGATGCGGGAAAAGTGTAATTGGGATGCAGACGACTCATGAGGCTCATGCTAATTTTGGTAATAGAGGAAAATAAAGAGAGGAGGGGGAGCTCCCCCCCCCCCACATCTCCTCACTACCCTCCCCTGTCAACTCACTTTTCTCTCAGAGCTTTCTCCACACAAATGCCTACTTAATAAAAGGAAGATGAGGTAGGTGGACTTAAATTCCAATCAAATCCAGGAGGCTCATCCTCAGCACACTCCGGCACTCCACTGCACTCCACCGCACTCCAACCTCCGCCACTCAGCCAACAGTCACTACTACGACTAAAGAAGTGGCGTAAAGTGAGAGTGCTGAGAGGGATTTGAAACTGAGGCTCCTCCACACACAACTTTCCTTGACTCGAGTCCAGAGTGGAAGAGAGGACGAGACGAGTGGGGCATGTTAAGTGTGAAGACTGAAATAGAGGAGGAGATGGATGGCTCCGGAATATTCCACCTCCAACCAGCCAACCAACCAACCATCCACCCACTTCACCTCTCACCTTCCACTTTTTCCCCTTTTTTTATGAAATGTTTATGACGCGTCTCCTTCTCTCTCTCTCTCTCTGCTTAATTGCATTCCGCTTCCCATTCAGAGAGTCATGAAGGAAGGACGGTGGAACATTGGAATGGAATCACTTACAAGCACTTAGTCTTTATTTTATTATATTTTACTTATATACAGACATGAAAATCATTTCAATGACTGCGGTTTGATGAGCGGAGGGAGCAATTGCATAATGCACAATAAATATTCAAATCAATTGACTTGCCAATCCCCAATCCACAATCCAGCGCATCTCATCTCAATCAGACTCTTATTGGACTGTATTGTGTGTGGAGAGAGAGCAGGGCCGGATAATGTGGCCAGCGCAGGAATTTTCAAATAACATGTAAATGGAACATTTTGCAGTTTTCAAAAATATGTAAAAAAAAAAATATTTTGACTTTTCAAAAACATGCAAATAAAACTTTTTTGTACATTTCAAAAACATGGAAATAAAACATTTTCCACTTTTCTCAAAACATGTAAATAGAACATTGAGCACTTTTCTGAATCAAGTACAAGGAACATTTTGCACTTTTCTAAAACATGTAAATCCAACATTTTGCTTTACCAAAGAAAACCATCAATAAAATCAAAATGGTGGTTTTTGTATGGAAACAAATTGCTGCCTAAAAGCAATTCCTTCGTCCGGCCCTGAGAGAGAGAGAGAGAGAGATGAGGAATTGAAATTCCGTGAGAGTGACTGAGGGGACATTTGGAGTCTCATCATCTCTCCATCACTCATTCCTCATTCTTCTCATCTCGTTCAGACTTGTTTTCCGGTGACTCGTTATTTTGTGGCTTCATCTTTGATCACGTCACTCGCTCTCTTGGACTTTGGGGACGCAAGTGCTTCTTCTCCTTCCTCCGTCCAAACTGACGACTCACTGACAAGACTTGTGAGTGCCTTGCACTTCTTTTCACTCCGCCACGTCCCTCGAGCACAGAGTCCCGGGACAATGGTCACGGATAGTGACGGATACAAAGGACAGAGCAGACGAAAAAGAAGAAGAAAAAGGAAAAGAGCCTCCTCCTTTCACTCACCACTCTCTCGCTGCTTTCTCCCTCTCACGTGTCACTACAATGAAACCAAGAAGTCCTCCTCCGCTTTCTCCCAACGCACGTCCAGCCTCATCTCCATGCTCAAGTCCCCGATTTCACCCGTTTTCCGCGGAACCTGACTGAGGAGTACGAGTGGGAGACTGAAGGACGAAAGAGGAATGGTGACGCCGTCATTTTCAGTTCATCGTCTCCTCCGCATCCTCCTCCAGAATTCCCACTTATTGTTTTGTAAGAGGGATCCTCTCTGTATTTTTAGAGCAGGACTTTTTGTGGAGGACTCTCGTGGGAAAGTTTTGCGGACGGAGGGTGGGGGGTGGGAGGGGGAATTAGTAGTTTTTTAAGTTGTTGGTCAGTCCAAAAAGAGAGAGGGGAGGGAGGGGAATAAAGGAGTCTCATTCAGTTTTATTGAGTTGCCTCCAGTTTGGAAAGCGTCCTCCGGGATTACGTCTCTCTCACACACCATAAGTACAAAGAGTGGAGAGCGGATTTGGGAGTGAGACCCGAGAATCGGAGGACATAGAACTTGATGGCTCAGCCTGTGCCTGTAGAGACGGTGGACGGTGGGAAGAGAGTTGAAGAAAGTGACATGACGGACTTGATGGAGATTTGAAATGAAATTACCCGGAGTTGATGTCATTCGGGGATTTCGCTCTCCTCACCTCATCTTCCCAATCTTCCATCTCCTTCCCACGGACGGAAGACGGACGGAGGACGGAGGACGGAGATGAGGACATCCACGGACTTTTTGACTCGCATCAGTCCACACATCTCCGCACCTCCACTCCTCATTCCCACATTCAACTGATCTCTGAGGCATAAATCATTTTTACAGCTCCTCTCTCCACAGACACAGAGGAAAGGGAGCAGAAGAAGGGAGTCAGAGCCAGCAACTTGAATTCGAATCAAAAGACTCAGTCTCCCGAAAATCAATGCCCACTCACCCGTCCGCGTCCATCCGCATCCATCCAGCCATCCATCCACCGAGAAAGGAGAGGGAGAAAGCGAGAGAGAAAGTGGCGAGAGATGAAAGAAGGTGAAGAATGAGACGGATGAAAAGAGAAGTGGATTCAATTCACTTGCAACAACAACTTCAGTCCGCCAACCACCAACACCAACACCAACACTCCGCTCCACACGCCGCTCCCTCCCTTCCTCACACACTATACTTCTCACCACCTGGACCTCCACACGTGGACGCTCTCCAACAAGGACACAATACAGTTTGGGAAAGTCCGGGTATTGTCCGGGTCGCTCATTGAGCCAGAGGATGATGAAAGGTAGTCTCGTCTTAATTATTAACATCTCAACCGGAAGCGGAACGGAGCTGCTTCAGTTCACTTCTTTGGAGGGAGAGTACAAATCTCATAGAATCTCCTCCACCCCTCCTCCCCCACCCCCCAACCCCCGCTCCACAACAACACGGGAACAGATCCAGGACCAGGACCAGAGACAAAAACGTTTTCACTTCCCACAGTAATCGCATCTCCCGCAGCCACAACAACCCACGCCACACCATACGTCTGGAGCCAAGCGTCAAAATCAAAAAAAAAATCAGCTCTCATTTCACTTTTCACCTTTGCTCCCATTCCCACTCATTCCATCCATTCATCTCCCCCCACCCCTCCCCCTCCCCCTCCTCCCCTTGGGTCCACTCAGCAAGACGGAAAACCTCATTTCCCCCAAAATGTTTTGGCCACCATTATCATCATCATCATCATCATCATTGACTACAGGGCTACTACCACTACCACTACTGCGGCATCCGGCAGAAAGATGTAAATGGGAATTTGAAAAGGAGATGTTAAAAAATGGGAGCCTTTCAAAAGTGGGGAAGATTGCCTATAAGCTTTAATCCAAATGCCACACACTATTTCCATTTTCCCCTCGTTTCTCCAGTTTTTTTCTGGAGCGTTTGGACTCGAGGAAGAGGAGTGGGAGCGTAGGAGGTGTGTTTACACCGTTTACACAGGGCCGGACGAAGGAATTGATTTTAGGCAGCAATTTGATTCCATACAACAACCAAAGTTTTGATTTTATTGATGGTTTTCTTTGATAGAGCAAAATGTTGTATTTACATGTTTTAGAAATAACCAAAATGTCATTTTTACTTGATTCAGAAAAGTGCTCAGTGGTCTATTTACATGTTTTGAGAAAAGTGGAAAATGTTTTATTTCCATGTTTTTGAAATGTACAAAAACTTTTGATTTGCATGTTTTTGAAATGTAGGAAAAAATTTATTTGCATGTTTTTGAAAAGTCAAAATGTTTTATTTACATATTTTTAAACAGTGCAAAATGTTGCATTTACATGTTTTTTGAAAATTCAAGCAGCGAGGGCTGCCTTTGCTGTCCGTATCCGTATTAGCCGGCCCTGCGTTTACATAATCAAGTGAGAGGAATGGATGGATGGATGCGGACGGGCTGCGTGTAAATGAGGAGGAGGAGGTTGACAGATGAGAGTGATGGATGATGCGGGACGTGACATGAGATGTGGGAAAGGAGAAGACTTTCTCTCCCGTCCTCTCTAACCTTCTCCCCATTACGTCCATTACGCCAATTACCTCCTCACGTCTCTACGTCGTCCCGTTTCCTTCATCCGTTTCCCCCAGATTCGGGAAATTCGCAGGTTTTTTTTTTTTGCATTGAAGGCTCCTCTCGCTCTCTCAATCCGACCAAGACGAAGACCAAGACGAAGACGAAGACGAAGAAGGCGGAAGGAGAAGATGACAATTTAAATAGGCAACAGTTGTTTCCCTCCACACACATGACATGTACAAGATTTTCGAGGCGAGATGATGGAATTAGAATTGGATGTGGAGAAGATCAAAGGGGATGAGACGGAGCCGTTTATTTATTCATCTTTCCCTTTGTCTCCTCCAGAGATTCCCATCTTCTTCTTCTTCTTTTTTCTTCTTCTCCTCCTTTGCCTTGTTTTCTCTTGTTTCTCAGAGGATGAAATTGAATTAACTAATTCGCAGTCTCATGTTTCTATGTGTAAATTAGCCCGAAGCGGAGTGAATCTGAGATTATTTCATTTTCCACGCCACAAACCACTCAAACAACAAGAGTAACAACAACTACAACCACCACCAAAGACACAAGGAGAAGAAAAAAGCCGAAATAACTTTGCTTTCTTCTGTCTCTCCTTTTTCTCGTCTTTTTGTTTGGGCGTGTTGGTGTTACGAAAACTTTCTCTCGCCACTTTCTCCAGCTCCAGCTCCAGCATCCACTGCTCTTTCCCTCTTTCTTCGTCCATCCGTGACTGACAGGGAGGAGTGCTGCGGGAGGAGAGAGAGAGGATGCCTCAGGGCGAGCCTTTGATTGTTACGGCGGATGAACGGATGGGGATGGGAGGATAAGTGTTTGACAAAAGATCCAGTTGATGGGGGGTAAAGGAGGGAGTGGGGAGGACGGGAGGAAATTCAGGGCCGGACGACGGAATTGCTTTTAGGCATCAATTTGTTTTCATACAAAAACCACCATTTTGATCGGATTTTATTGATGGTTTTCTTTGCTAAAAAGCAAAATGTTGTTTTTACATGTTTTTAGAAAAGTGCAAAATGCTCTTTTTACTTGATTCAGGAAAACGCAAAATCTTTTATTTACATGTTTTGAGAAAAGTGGAAAATCTTTTATTTCCATGTTTTTGAAATGTATGAAAAAATTTATTTGCATGTTTTTGAAAAGTGCAAAATATACTTTTTACATATTTTTTTAAAGTGCAAAATGTTCCATTTAAATGTTTTTTGAAAATTCAGGCAGCGGGGGCTGCCTGCGCTGGCCACAATATCGGGCCCTGAGGAAATTTGACTAATGTAGAAAGTGCGGAAATTGGATGAATGGATAGAATATAGTGTGCGTTGAGAAGTTGAGAAGGACTTGAATTATTCTCCCCCCCCCCTTCCCCCCCCCCCTCCTCTTCTATAATCTCCTTGAGCTCCTTCCATTCTCTTGAAGCCCTGTAAACAAGTTTGGTGGAGGATGGAGGAGCTAAATAGTGAAGAGAAATGGGCGAAGGAGAGGAGAACGGAGATGCTTTGGATTTGGATTTGAATGGATGGGCAGTGTGTCTTGTGACAGGAGAGAGAAGTGGAGAGAGATAAGACGGGACGGAACGAGGGAAAATGGGATGCGGATGGATCATTGTGAAAGTCAAAGTGGAAGAGTTGATCTTGAGCACTTGTCCCATTAATTTTTATTGTTTTTATGTCTTGTAATTTAGATAGTTGATAAATTGAGAAATGTGGAGATGGGAGAGGAGGGTGGGGGGGGGGGGAGTGGATCCTGAGTGGAGTCTCCAAGTGATTGAGTGACTGGGGGGAGGGATAGATGAGTGGAAGGATGGGATGGAATTAGAATATCCATTACATTGAATTACATTCCCAATCTCTGTCTTGTGTCGATAAGACAAGAAGACAACATTCGTTCATCCATTAGATTTTGTGGAGAGTCACTAGTGAAAACTGAACTACTCACTGGAAAGGAAAATAGAGATTGGAGAATGGACGGAGGAGACTGACTCTGTGAGTGGAGGAGCTCCATTTGTCCCTCCAACGCTCCCCACCGTCACCATCTGACTTTCACCAGACACATCCACATTAGACTTGCACGCTTCACACGGTACACACCAAATATAGACAAGGAAGAACTGGATCTTGTGAGTGAAGAATCAAAACGGCCCATATCCAATTTAAGCTAGAACCAAAGTGTGCTATACTGCCAAAAAAGGGTAAATGAGACTATGAGACGGATGCGTAAAATGTTAATTATGGGTTTTGAAATGTGCAAAGTGTTTCACTTACATATTTTCGAAAATTGCAAAAATTTTCATTTTCTTGTATGCAAAAAGTGCAAAAATGTTTTATTTGCAATAATTTGCATGTAATTTGAAGTATAGAATTTCCTATTTGCAAGTTTTTGAAAACAGAAAAATATTCCGTATGCATGTTTTTGAAAAGTGCAAAATATTTTAATTGCATGCTTTTAAAAAATGCAAAATGTTCTATTTACTTGTTTTTGAAAATTGCAAAATGTTCCGTTTGCTTGTAAAGTGTAAAAATGTTTTATTTAAAATAATTTGCATGTATTTTGAAGTATAGAATTTCCTGTTTACAGGTTTTTGAAAACAGCAAAATATTCCGTTTGCATGTTTTTCAAAAAAGTGCAGAAGATTCCGTTTCGCATGTTTTTTAAAAGTGCAAAATATTTTATTTGCATGCTTTTGAAAAGTACAAAATGTTCTATTTACTTGTTTTTGAAATGTGCAAAATGTTCTTTTCACATAAATTTGAGTATTAAAGTGCCAAATCAATTCAATAATAATTTTTGAAAAGTGTAAAATGTTCTGTTCACATAATTTTAGAACCAATGTATTTAAATATTGTGGAGATAGTTCAATTTGGTTGAGCTAAATATTTCACATTTTCTCGTTAAATTTAAAGCAAGTTGGTAGCGATGACTAGGTGGAGACGAGAGCGGGATAAATCTGGAGGTAATTCGCTGGCCGTGTGAATACTCATGAGGAAGAGCGGGCGGAAGGATGGAGACAGGGGGTAGAGATTATATTATAGGAGATGAGTGTGTGTACTTTTGGAAATATGTAATTTGATTCCGTGTTTTACTTGAGAGACAAGTGTTGAATGAGAAGGAGGGAAGGGAGGAAGTGAAAGTAGTGGTAGGGAATTGGAATGGTTCGTAAGAGATGCGTGGGGCCTGATCTTTATGCCTCTGTATCTTGGAAGTGGCTCCCTTTAATCCTCAAGTTGAGAATTTCGGGAATCCTCCTCTACTCGTTCCTTTATTTTATTTTATTTCCTTCACATCCCGCTTACTTCTTCCCCATCTCTCTCCGCCACATAAAACAGGAATTGGTCCGGAGCCTTTGTTTTTGAGTGAGTGATGCAGTGGTGTGTGTCTGTGGGTGTTTGGGAGAAAGTACAAGTAAAAATAAAAGTTTCCCAGGCGCTTCTCTCTCTTTCTCTCTCTCCAATCCTCCTCAGTTCCCATCTCCGAACATCTCTAATCAAATTCTGGTGGAAGACAAGAGAAACGGATGAAAGAATATACGGAGGAGATGAGAGGAGGAGAGGAAGAGGAGAAGGCAGAGGAGGAGAGGAAGGAGAGAGGGGATTCCTCTGGGGAAACTACAGAATAAAAATCAGTCAGATAATAGTCCCAGCTTATCTTATCCTTTCTCCACTTTCTCCATGTATTTTCTATCTATTTTCTACCTTTCCCCTAACTTTCTCTTCCCTCTCTCTTGCCCATATATTCTTCCGTTCTTTCTGCCGCGGTCTCTGGAGCAATGCTCTCAGCTCACTTCTTATTTTCTTCCTCCTTCTTCTTCTTCGTCTTCGTCTTCCCCTCCTGCCCTCATCTCCTCAACTCCTTCCCAAACTTGTAAACACACTTTCACCTTTCCCCATCCCAAAGCATCGTTAATAACATGAAGATTTGATCTTTCTCCATTCCACTCCTCATGCTACAAACTACGAAAAACCAACATGTAGACCATCATATAACCATCAACAGTCTCGCTCCCTCCCTACTACAAGTCCCGGCGATTAGAGATTAGAATGAGAGTCTATAGTTGAGTTTATATCTCTGCTCCTAAACTTTTATCCCTCGCCCAGCCAGCAGCCTTACGTACGTATGTTCCCGTGTCTCCGTGCATGTTGTCGGTCTCGCTCTCGGAATGTGGACGGAGAAAGCAGGCGGGAGTTGGAATCGAAATCCAGCCGAGACAGATGAGATGGAGATACTAACAGATTTTAATAGATTTATGGAGATGCAGATGCAGCTCTGAGAAGAGATTTGAACAAGGGAAAAAACGAGAGCCGACCCGAGTCGAGCTGCAATCCCAGGACGGATTAATTTCCCTTTTGACTTTCCCCGTCCAACAACATAAAAATAGGAGACCCTCTTACCGGCTCATGGGACAGCGGGACTGGGGAAAGGAGAGAAAGCTCTAAGAAAACTCTGCCTTCCTGGCCAAACAAACAAAACAGGCTGTTTACATTTATTTGAAGAAGTAGTTGCGGCCTTGAGAGTGAGAATGTAAGTGAACTAGTCCGTATCCCACCCAGTTCACTTTCACTCTCGTGAATGTCTTGACTCAAATAGTGGTGGGGAGTGAAGAAAGGAAGACTAATTGTGGTGCCCTTGATACAGGGATGCAGTGATGAGCGGAGGGACAGTGCCGAGTCTCATTTTCAAGTCAGTTTAATTTAGAGGCGAGTGAAGAGGCAATGAAGAAACAAGAGGGGGTGAGGGAAGGGGAGGGGAGGGAGGAGCAGTTACGTACTCGTTCCGCTTTGTTTGGTCTTAAGTGAGAGTGTAGTTGGTTTTGGCTCATCATCCTTTTCTCATCCAGGTCCAAAGAGAAAAGACGGAAGAGGGAACTGAGTGGGCTTGTAGTTGTCCAGAGACAAGAAGGAGTAATTGGGATTAGACTGAGTTGATGGCGAGGCTTTGACTGCGGATAGCTAGTAGCTGATGGAGGATGGGAAGGAAGGGAGAAAGGTGGATTTGGATGTTGATGGGCTTATGGAAATTGTGGATTGGATTGGCGGAGGAAGTCAAGTGGAGGAGAAGGCCAAGAAGAAGAAGAAGAAGAAGAAGAGATGCGGAAGAAGAGAAAATAATTTTCTAATTTGGGACTTTTGGGATGGAGTGAAGGACATGTAGGGAGATGGAAGGGGAGAGAAGAGCGACGGCCCCACCTCAACCTCCCCTCCCCTATCCTCCACTCCCCTCCCCACCTCCAGCTCCAGCTCTAGCCCAACCAACCTAAACTTTCTCTTAATCCAAAACTAATCAAGGAAAAAGTTACCTTAATTGTCTCAATTAATTTTTAACTACTTTCTCTCCCTCACTCTCTCCCATGAAATGCTTTCTACTCCTTCCCCTTCCTCCTTTCTCCACTCTCCCGTCCTCATCCTTCTCCCCACTCCTCTCCTCTCCCCTCCTTCCCCACAGCCAATCAAGAATCACAACTACACAACTCCTGCACAACAACTGCTCCGTTGGACAATGTCCCAGCCTGTGTTCCCAGTATTTTCAAGCTCATTTCTCTCTCTATCATCTCTCTAATGACTTACACTTATACACTTATAGTTACTGGAGAGTAGAATGGATGCGTGTTGAGATATGATTTCATGTAGTTTGTCCCTCCAACTGTTGCCCACCACACACACACCACCACTTCCCTCCTCTCCTCGCCACACAGACACACTCAGTCCGACGGACAGCGGCTCCGGGAGGATCGGGGAGGGAGGGAAGGAGAGGAAATAAAGGTGAATGATGGTAATGCAGAGGGAAGGATGAGGAAAGTTTCGGAGCCCAACTTTCACTTTTGTACATCCACACACTCCGCAGCATGTTAAGAGTGGAACTAAAGCATTTACAACTCGCTCTCCCCACACCGCCCCTCCCTCCCTCCGCCTCTTCCACACCAACACAAATATATGAGCGTATGCAAAAGTGAGAGTGTGGATTGCTGAAGCAGCATTTTTATTTGTCTTCTTGTTATTTTACGTCCTAATTACTCGGCTTACTCGGCTAAACTTTGGGCTGTTGCAGGTGCTGGTCGGAGTCTCGAGAATACTTGACACTCCCACGGCTCAGGATGTGGAGTGGGGTGGGGAGGGGAGTGGTGGGGAGGGGATTGGTGGGGAGGGAGCATGTGGACGTGTTGGTTGGGCAGTGAGGGGAGTGTGATACGCTCCCTTATTGTATCTCAATTCCAGAGGAGAGGCGAGGCTGGGAGAGAGAGAGAGATGTCGTGTGTGGAATGAAGAAAATAAACTGCTGACACGTCAAGCTGCTTTTTGGACAGGAATTATCTCCGGGAGGCGCCTCGTGGATTTAACGAACGAGCTGTGTAGCTCTAATGCAGTGCTCAATGGGGACTCTCCCGCTCCCTTCAATTGTTTTCTCCCATCAATTTCATTGATGAGGATATGAGGTGAGCTCCAGGAGTCAGTCAGTCAGCCATCCATCCACCATCCATCCACGCGTCTCACTCGATTATGTAGAGAGAGACGGAGGAAGACGGAGGCCCACGTTCCTCATTTGGGATGACAACTCAACTGACGTTCGTGCGAAGAAATGAAGCCAATATTTGTGTCGTCGTCGTCGTCGTTGTCGTTGTCGTCGGCGTGGAGGGAATGGGAATCGAGCCATAATGTAGTGTGTAAAAGGAGGGAAGGCAACACAACTTTGTCATCTCTTTTATTTACATTCCCTTTTTCACATCTCTACACAGACACACACACTCACTCCGGGGCCAAAATCCTCAAAATCCCAGGACATGGATGGGATACCCGGGAAGTCATTTTGCGTGTGGAATGCGAGGGGAGAGGAGGGGAGAGGAGATGGCGAGGCTAATGGGCTAATGGAGAACCACCACGCATTCTAAATGATGACACATTCGACCCAGTCCTACTTTCTCCATCCATCTATTTCTTCGCACGTATGTGTCGTCTCCCTCATTGTTGCGCCTCCTTTGGTTTTGGTTACGCGTCCTCTTCCAGTAAAACACATTTTTAAATAAGATCAATGCTCTTGTCCCATAAGTGCTTTTTGAGCCACAAAGGTCCATCCCAATCCGGAGATTAACTACTCCCAAACACTTTAGCAAAATCTATATACATCCGTTTAATTCCACGCACTTCCATAGAGAGCATTTGAGTGTGAGGCTACATTAGGATTCAGCATAATATTGAATGGGTGGTGGTGGTGGTGGTGATTGTGGGAGGGAGGATAAGGTGATGCTGAAAAGATAAAAAGATGAAAGTTCCCCATAAAATTTGTGATAGGACTCATGCATAGTTTCCTTCTAAAACTTTTAACTTTTCCGCTAATGACAAAAAATTGATTGAATAGTTGCGGGAAAGAGGGAGAGATAGAAAAAATATGGAAAAGTGTTAGTAGAAATAAAATTGGGTGCCAAAATGAGAAATTGTGGAATTTGTAGGAAATTCTTCCAAAAATATTTTGGCTCTAAAATCTGGAAAAATAGAGAATTTTTTTGTGAACAATATTCGCATTCCTTTTCTTTCACTTAGAAAAAAACATAAAAGCCGAAGATTTGAGATACGCTGCAGCACTCATCCTCATAGAGCGACACGGCGTCTGGATCCCGGAGATAAGCTCCGTCAAAATACACACAGTGTATGGAGATGGGAGTTGTTTGGGAAGGAGGGGAGGGGAGATTCGAATCCAAGGAGAGAAAGATTTGACAGTGGAATGTGACAGGGGAGGGGGGTGAGAAAGAAAATGAATTTTATACTGATAGTTAAGCTTTCACTCTGCTTTGCTTCAATTGGAAAGCAACAAAAACAAAAACAACGTTGCCGCTTTCTCTTTCTTATCTGCATAGGAATCCTTTCCTTTTTTAACCCAACACACAAGACAAACACAACACAAATAAAATTGCAAATTTGTACAGCGAATATGAAGTTGTTAGTTTTTGAGTCAGCCGGTATTCGGTATTCAGAATTCAGGATTCGGGATGGAATATATTTGATATTATGCCGAGTTTTGGTAGAATTGCTTTCAAATGATGGACAGGAAATTAATTAAATGATGATACATGTGTGTTTTAGATCCTCTGGGCAGAGACTTTTGTCTTTCCATGTACAATGTTACAAATGTAATTTTGTGAGGGATCTCCGTCTGAATCTGAATTGTCTGTAGAGTCTCTCCATAACTAATTCATACAATTCAGCAGATGGACTCCTGCTGGTGGTGACAGGAATTTTTCCACTAATTACAATTCCACCAAAGTGACCAAAGCAGCCCCAAATAAATAATCTGCCTAAAATCAGGGCCGGATAATGCGGCCAGCGTAGTCAGCCCCCGCTGCCTGAATATTCTCGAAACATGTAATGGAACATTTTGCACTTTTTAAAAATATGTAAAAACAATAGACTTTTCAAAACGACGAAAATAAATTTTTTTGCACATTTCAAAAACATAAAAATAAAACATTTTCCACTTTTCTCAAAGTATGTAAATAGAACATTGAGAACTTTTCTGAATCAAGTAAATCGAACATTTTGAACTTTTCTAAAACATGCAAATACAACATTTTGCTTTACTAAAGAAAACCATCAATAAAATCAAAATGTTGTTTTTTTTGTATGGAAACAAATTGCTGCCTAAAAGCAATTCCTTCTTCCGGCCCTGGCTGCATAAAATCATATCTTGCCGGGCCACGGGACATGTGGGACTGAGACAAGGCTCCATTAATTGAGGTGTATGTGTCCCTCTTTTGAGGATGTGGACACACAAAAGGATATAAAAGGTTCAAGTGACCATCGGTATCGGCATCGGGATCGGGATGCGCTTTTATCCTTGTGTCTAATGAGCTGACAGCTGACCTAATGATCTTGGGAGGAGAAAGGACCCGTCCGCTGGATGGATAAATAGATGAATAATGGACTTGTGAATAGGAGAAGAATGGACTGAAGCGGGGGAAAATAGGAAAAAAAGGCAAAGGGAAGTGGACTCTGACTACTGAGCTGATTATGTTATGAATGGATGGAGGAGTGTGAGAGTGAAAGTAAAGTGAAGACGGATAGTGCAGGAAGATGATCATGTGTGGCTCTTCTTCTGATAGAAAGAGAAAGAATGTGAGAGTGGAGAGTTGTAGTTATATTCGAGTATTTATTCGGATGTGTCCGTGTGTGGGAAGATGTGAGGAGGGGAAGTGGATGCTGTGGAGATGCTGTGGAGAGGAGAGAGACACGTAATGGTTCTTGAGATGTAGTGGTTGTAGTTGTAATAGTAGTAGTAGTAGTAGTAGTTTTGAGAATAAATGGAAATGTTCTATGTGGTCTGTTTGTGTGTGTGGATGAATCACTCTCCAGAGCCAAAACATTCTTCTCATCTCCCCCTCCCCCCTCCCCCCCCCATCGCCACACATTTTTTCTCCCCTTTTCTTCTCCGCTGTGTCGAACTTGGAACATGAAAACATAAAAACATAAAAACATGGAACATAAATTAGGGAAGTGCTCTAAAATCCTGGAGAATTCTCCAGTTATTCCCCACAAATTCTTTTCTCTCTGCCACCACCAACTACAACTACCTCATCCTATTTACTTTCACTCTCTACTTTCACTCTCCGACCGTATTTTTTGGAACTCTTTGCTCAGCTGTGTGTGGATGAGATGTTCGCTTTTCTCTCTCACAAAATATATAGAGCCTCCAAGCCTTGTTTCTCTTCTTCGCTCCCAAACCATTTATCAAATGGAATTGTGACTCTCTCTCTCTATCTCTCTCCGTGTAAGATCCGAATATCCGAATTATCTCTTTCCACCTATAGTCACCTCACATGTACATAGTCCTAACTAGAGGCCTAACTATCCACCTTATTCTCCCAAACAAAAGAAGAAGAAGAAACAAAAAAGTAGAGAGCAGCTCCTCTCGCCAACATCCACAACTCAAATGAAACTCGGAGAAAGTGCTCTCGCCCTCCCTCCTCCTTCCACTTCCTCCCCGCCACTACTTATCACTTAACTTTCCATTTCCATCTCCAGATCCAGATCCAAATCCAATCCCATCCACTTCTTCCACAACTTCATCCTCAAAACTATAGCACTCATCCCGCATCCAGCAAATTCTCACCATTCGCCATTAAGCCATCCATCCAGTGTGTCAGCGTCAGCCAACAGATATATGCATTAGTTCATCGGATCACCTTTCACAGACAAACGGTGACAGAGGCAAAGGAACCACGCACAAGATGATGAGGAATTTTAAAACTTGCACTTTCACTCAGTCAACCTGCACTCTGAAGATTGCATTGGCCAGGGCCGGGGCCGGATAATGTGGCCAGCGCAAGCAGCCCCCGCTGCCTGAATTTTCAAAAAACATGTAAATTAAACATTTTGAAGTTTTCAAAAATATGTAAAAAGAATATTTTGACTTTTCAAAAACATTGCAAATAAAATTATTTACACATTTCAAAAACATGGACATAAAACATTTTCCCCTTTTCTCAAAACATGTAAATAGAACATTTTCTACTTTTCTGAACCAAGTAAAAAGAACATTTTGCACTTTTGTAAAACATGTAAACACAACATTTTGCTTTACTAAAGAAAACCATGAATAAAATCAAAATGGTGGTTTTTGTATGGAAACAAATCGCTGCCTAAAAGCAATTCCTTCGTCCGGCCCTGGCGTTGGCTATTGGCTGGAGCTGGAGCTGAATGTGGGATAAGGATCATCTCTTCTATTAAGGCTACTCTCTCTCACTCACTCGTCAATAATTAGACTACCCTGACGAGAGGAGCGGAGATTAAAAGAGACCAAATTAAATTATCTCCACTTTTCCATTTTCCATCCATCCATTCTTTACTTTTACATATATGTAGCTCTCATTTCAAACCATAAACACGATTATTTTCTGAATTATTCATCATGAAATTGGGAATGGGGAAACGGCGGCCTCCTCCTCCTGTAAAAGATAAAAGCTCCATTTTGAAATTTTCCGGGGATTTCCGTCGTCCTCATTAAAAATATCTGTACAAAAATGAAGTCTTTATACTTAACTCATAATGCGCAGGCGAGCTCGGGTTTGTTTTATTAATTTTACGATTTCCACTATATCCATTTTATTTGTATTTTAATTTATTAATTTATATTATGGACACAACCAACAAGAACAACCAACATACAGTAACCAACCAGGAGGTATAATGTTCCCATTTAACTTTCTCTTTTAATTAAACTTGCTTTTTGTTTTCTCCCTTTCAAAATCCTGGGAAATGTATTCCCCTCAGATTTTACTCTTTTATGGACACGGGGGAAAATTCTGGGAAATATTATATGCAAAAACTCATTCAAGTTTACGTTCCTCCCACCTACCGTGTACTTATAGGGAGCGGTCATAAATGATGTCGGAGGTAGGATCATAGTGGGTTAGATTACAAATCGTCTGTGAAGAACCAAAATGACCCATATCCATTTTTAGCTAAAAATAAAGCTTCTACAAAAATATTGAAATATGTCTTGAAAGCATTTAAATAGAACATTTTACACTTTTCAAAAATATGTAAATGGAGCATTTTACGCTTTTCAAAAACGTGTAAATGGAACATTTTACATTTTGCAAAAAAATGTAAATAGAACAATTTACATTTTTCAAAAACATTTAAATAGAACATTTTGCACTTTTCAAAAACATTTAAATAGAACAATTTACATTTTTCAAACACATTTAAATAAAACAATTTACACTTTTCAAAAACATTTAAATAGAATATTTTGCACTTTTAAAAAATTTGTAAATTAAATAGAACATTTTACTTTTTTCGAAAAACTTGCAAATAGAACAATTTACATTTTTCAAAAACATTTAAGTAGAACATTTTACACTTTTCAAAAACGTGTAAAAAGAACAGTTTACATTTTTTCAAAAACTCCTAATTAACATTTTACGCATGTTTTTCATTTTGATTTTATGACATAGCTCATTCTGCTTTTAGCTTAAATTGGATATGGGTCATTTCGTTTCTTCACAGACGATATACCATATGTTAAAGATACACAGCGGGGCGGTGTTAAAAGAGTGGTAATGGGGGGAACATCACTTATGGACCATCCTTTATACTATACCTACCTAACAAGTACTTTCCTTACCTAACTTGTGTGCTGCATGTGCTTCCAGAAATATGTAAATGTATGTAATTAACCTTGTATTTTAAGTAAGTAGCTATTAGGTTTGTATAATTATTTATTCATGAAGCCGCCGGCTCGGATTTTTGTTTGTTTTAAAAGTTTACAAAATTTAAATTGAACAAAATGAATACGTAAGATAAAAGACACGTGCTCAAGTTCTTCAAGTTGAGTTATATAGTCATAGTGAAATATTATTATGTATACCTGCGGAATGGAGACGGGATATTATGCTTTGATGTAATGTGATATTTTCCATATATTTTGAACAGCGACGACCCGCATAATACAGATGCTAAATAAAAGAAGAAATTGAAACCCCCATTCTCCTCATATAATTAATTATTAAAATTCAGATGCAATTTAAAGAGAGCCTAACGTCCAGAAGGGAATCCACTTTATTTCAAAAATATTGCGCAGAGGTGTAAGTACATAGAGGAAGTGCTCTCCTTTTTTTTGAGACAGGCAGAACCTAAATTAAAGGAGAAAGGAGACGCTCCCCGTTCCTTTCTCCTCTCATCCTTCAGCTCCTTCCTTCCTTGGCTATCAAACGAAAATAAACAATATACGACATGGCCACCACGGCAACTTTCTCAAAACATTCAACTTGAATTAGTAATGACATTTTGTAAAATGGAATTTAATGAAGGGATAAATGTCAATTGGAATTTTAATGCGTCTTCATTCCATCGCGTATTGTATGTACATATGTCCTCCATTCCATTCCTTATACATATCGTCTGTGAAGAACCAAAATGACTCATCTCCAATTTAAGATAGAATTAAAATGAGCTATGTCAAAAGAAGAGACAGACAGTAAATAAGACACGTGCTTACAATATGCTAATCACGAGTTTCTAAAATAAGCAAATTGTTCTATTTACATGTTTTGAAAAGTGAAAAATACTTTATTTAAATTGTTTTTTGAAAATTGCAAAATCTACATCCATGTTTTTTAAAAGTGAAAAATATTCTATTTGCATCCTTTTTGAAATGTCAAAATATTCTATTTGCATGCTGTTCAAAAGTTCAAAATATTCTATTTACATCATTTTTTAAAAGTGCAAACTATTCTATTTGCATGTTTTTCAAAATTGCAAAATATTCTATTTGCATCTTTTTTGAAAATGAAAAATATTCTACATACATCTTTTTTGAAAAGTGCAAAATATTCTATTTGCATGTTTTTTGAAATTGCAAAATTTTATAATTAAGCGTTTTTCAGAAGCCCACAAGGTTCAATTTACATGCTTTGATGAAAATGTTATTTACATTTTTTCTGTAGATAGTGCATTTTGTTTGATACTAAAAATGGATATGGGTCATTTTGGTTCTTCACAGACGATATGGTATATATTATAGCTATATGGCTCCTTGAAAAATCCCTCAAGTGAGAGGATATGATCCCATAAAAATAAAAGTCATGTAGCACACGTTTCCAATTTAAAAAAAAAATTTAAAAAAATCCAAAATAATAAATATCAATTTTCTAACAATTTTTTAAAATCCTCATAATTACATCCAAAAATTGTTTTTGTACTATTTATGTAGCATGTGCATGCTGCTGCAAGGAACCAAGGATTTATTTTTTTTTTAAATTGACACTATATGTATATTGTGTGACTTATGTATAAAATAATTTCAGGCCATCCTCATCATCACGTTCCAGAGTCTGTCAGTGCGATGCATCTCTTGTGAAACACAAGGGATTAAAAACATTCATTTTAAATATTCAACTCACGAGTCCAAATGCATAAGGAAGAAGAGTGATTCATTGTCCATGTGTCGTGGGATGCTGGGAATTTCCTATATAATTTGGGAAGATTAGTACAGTTTCCAAGAGATCACTATAGGAAAGCTGTTCAAGAATTCCAAGATGTTGTATGTGCTACTGTTAGGGACTGTAAAGAAGTGTGTTTTGATTATGCTTTGATATTATTGGTAAATATTGTGGATCGTTGTGATGCAGCGTCTAGAATGTCAAGATAGTTTCGGCTTCGGCAGAATTAAGCGGAGGAACTTAAGAAAACGAACGAGGAACGGGGATATGAGAAACTGCGTAGCTTAGCTGTCTACCTGGATTTCTGGGGGAATTAATTAAGATTCATTTGTGAAGGGAAGAGCTACGTATAATATACATATGCGACTTGCTTTGATTCAGGGAGAAGAAGAAGAAGAAGAAGAAGAAGATGGAAAGGGAAAATATTGGAGAGATTAGAGAAAGAGAAAGAGAAGATGAGAATTGTAAATTTATCCCATAAATCTCATGTGCCGGGACGGAGACGGAGACGGAGACGGAGAACTGAAATACTGACACAGAATAAAGAGAAAAATCAGAACAGGGAAAATGCTTTTCTCATTTTCTCCCCGCTTCTTTTATCCCTTTCTTAGGGAGGAGATGGAGTCTCATAAGATGCGGAGATAGTCTGCATAATTATAGTATCTGTGCCTGTCGTCTGTGTGGAGTGGAGTGTCTCCCTGTGTGGAGGACGAGATTCGGATTGGGGATGAAGAAAGCGCCATGAAATGAATGCAATGTAATGAAGATGAATGGGGAGTTGTCACTTGTGTCTCTCTGCCTCTGCCTCTGACGGAACATATCGTCTGTGAAGGACCAAAATGACCCATATCCAATTTAAGCTAGAGTCAAAATGAGCTATGTCATAAAAACAAAATTAGAGACATGCGTCAAATGTTAAGTAGGAGTTTTTGAAAAGTTTAAAATAATAATAATAATAATAATTTATTCATTGGGTCGATTTAACCGAAGTTCATACAACCAGACTCAACCAGTCACTGTGGGTGAGGAAATAGGAGGCTACCGCGTTAGATCGTCTCGGTCTTTGTACCCTTTCACCTATCCCCGTCCCCTCCTCCACAGTAAAGGAGTCCCATTCCCTAGGCCCCTACAGTAAGTAGTGGTCACTAAGGAGCACCGAAGGAGATTGGGTTTCAATCAACCATCCAGTGACGTTTACCGTACAACACCGAGCCGTAAACGATTAGCAGTGGCCGAGGGTCGAAGCCGGGTCTGAGACTGTAAATTTCGTTACAGTCTGCAGTCCTAACCGCTCACCCAAGCACGCCTGCTTGAAAAGTTTAAAATGTTCTATTTACATGTTTTTGAAAAGTGTAAAATGTTCTATTCACATGTTTTCGAGAAGTGTAAAATGTTCTAATTCCATGTTTTCGAAAAGTGTAAAATTTTCTAATTCCATGTTTTCGAAAAGGTGCAAAATTTTCTAATACCATGTTTGGAAAAGGTGCAAAATGTTCTAATTCCATGTTTTAAAAAAGTGTAAAATGTTCTATTTCCATGTTATAAAAAAGTGTAAAATGTTCTATTTCCATGTTTTTGAAAATTGTAAAATGTCCTATTTACATGTTTTTGAAAAGGTGCAAAATTCTCTGTTTCCATGTTTTTGAAAAGTGTGAAATGTCCTATTTACACGTTTTGAAAAGTGTAAAATGTCCTATTTACATGCTTTTAAACAGTGCAAAATGTCCTATTTACATTTAAACAGTGCAAAATGTCCTATTTATATGATTTTAAACAGTGCAAAATGTCCTATTTACACTTTTTGAAAAGTGTAAAATGTTCTATTTACATGTTTTTAAAAAGTACAGAGCATTCTATTTAAATTCTTTCAAGACATGTTTCAATATTTGTGTAGACGGTTGCTATTGTTTTGAGCTACCAATGGATATGGGTCATTTTGGTTCTTCACTCACGATATGTGAAGTGGAGACACGTAAAATGGGCTGACACTGACAATGAGTGGCTCCGGGCCGGAGCCGGAGCCGGTGCCGGAGCCGGAGCGGGATGAATGGATGGATTGGTGTGTGAGTGTGAGATTGGGGAAAGCGAAAGGTGCGAATAAAGGTCCTCAGAATGGCACTCACAAATGTCTCTTCTCAATCAACCTCCATATAACGACAACGACTCCTCAATGACACTAAAATCCCCTTCCAAAAAAAGAGAAGGGGAGGGGAGGGAGGTGGAGGTGGAGGTATGTGGTGGAGAGTAGCTTGGCTCCAATGAACCCAAATGGTGACTGCACAATAACGAATAAGCTGGACTCAATAATTCATCCGACTCGTGACTTGACTCGTGACAATAATAAGAATACACAAGGAACACCACTTGTTGTTCCTCCACTCCCATTTCCATTTCTATTCCTCTCCGCCTTCCTCGTCCTCCGAGTGGGGAAATGGGGAAACGGGGAAAATGGGAGAGAGAGACAGAATAATAAAATACTCACCTCAGAAAAAAAAACCTCAAACTGCGCGGGGACATGGATATTTTTTTTCAACTTGCTTCCCACACAGACGTTTAGTGCCGCTCTACTACTCCACATCCAGATGCCACACTCAACCAACAAGTCAAAGTGAGGGTCATGGTCATGTGGTGGTGACGGTGGCGGAGGAGTGAAATAAAAGATATATTCAAAGGGAAATTCTCCAACTCCAACTCCAAATCCAACCAAAACCGAGTTGGATTAGTATGGGAGTGGGTGAGTGAGTGTGTAAATCTGGAGATTGGGATTGGGATGGATGGATGGTTGGACGGATACGGATGCGGAAGGTGGATGAACTCGGGAGAGTTTTCTTTTCTTTTCATTTCTCGGTCAGCTCGGAGTCGGAGTGGATAAGTGCGGAGTTGAAGTGAAAGGAATGAATGGAAAGGTGAATCCCTGTTGATGGGAGCAGATGATGCATCCAGAGACAGACATGACCTACTCTACTGCTCCATTACTCCACATCTTCTTCCTCTCTCACACCTCCCTCCTCTATCATCTCCTGTCCCCGTCCCACCACACAAATCCAATCACTCCAAAAACCTCCACTCACTCACTCGCTCACTCACTCACTCACTCACTCATCGCCTATCCAAATGCACCTCCAACCTTCTCAAAACAAAATCTCCTATTTTTCCAGATTTTCCCTTAGACCGCAAATATCGCCTGTGAAGAACCAAAATGACCCATATCCTCATTTAATTTCAAACAAAATGCACTATCTACAGAAAAAATTAAAATGACATGTTCATGGAAGCTTGTCAATAGAACCTTGTGCATTTTTCAAAAAGCATGTAAATAGGATATTTTGCAATTTTAAACAGCATGTAAATAGAATATTTTGCACTTTTAAAAAACACTTAAATAGTTTATTTTGACCTTTTCAAAAAGCATGTAAATAGGACATTTTACACTTTTGAAAACATGTAAATAGAATATTTTGCACTTTTAAAAGACAATTCAATAGAATATTTTGACCTTTTCAAAAACCATGTAAATAAGATATTTTGCACTTTTAAAAAACACTTAAGTAAAACATTTTGACTTTTTCAAAAAACATGTAAATAGGACATTTTGCACTTTTAAAAAACACTTAAATAGAACATTTTGACCTTTTCAAAAATACGTAAATAGAACATTGCTACCTTTTTAAAAACATGTAAATAGAACAATTTGCTACTTTTAAAAACTCGTGATTAGCATTGTAAGCCTTATTGTACTTGTACCTCATTTACCGTATTTTTTGATATAGCTCATTTTAATTCTAGCATAAATTGGAATTGGGCCATTTTTGTTCTTGATAGATGATAATGATATGTGACTGGAGCCTTGTGCTCATCTTTGTATTGCATTGTAGCAGACAATGAGTTTGTTTTTAGGCCCCATTTCTCGAGTCAGTAATTGCATAATTACCTCCATTTATATATAATTACATAATTGTACACGTACCAACTACAGTTATTAAGTTATTTCAGCGCATGGCCTATTATGCCTTCATACCATAGGCAAAACTGGGGACTTACTACACACACTATATTTACACGGGATTTATTATGTAGCACTCCATTCTTTCTACTATCTACGCTCAACGTATAACGCATGTACGTATGTACCTACATTTATTTTGAAGCACGCCGGAGCCGTAGCCGGAGCCGGACAAAGTTCACTTTTACATATGGAGCGACTAAAAGCGCCGGGAAATAAAAATAAAGACGATGAAAAAACAAGCTTGATTTTAATTTGTTCACACTGCATATTTCAATCTCAATAAGATAATTGTCTACACATACAAATTGGAATATTGAAAAAATATGATGGAATTACTTATGGAAATTTGAAGAAAATGTGTGAGTGACCGCCACCATTTATTGCATTGCGTTTTAATGGTTTTGTAATTTCCCTGCGTAGATTAATTAAGAATCAAAACGACCCATATCCCATTTTTAGCTAAACCACCACCTACAAAAAAAGATTGTAAAATCAGGATTACGAAAGCAAAAGTAAATAGAACATTTTGCACTTTCCAAAAACATGGAAATAGAATATTTTGCACTTTTCAAAAACATGGAGATAGAATATTTTGCACTTTTCAAAAACATGGAAATAGAATATTTTGCACTTTTCAAAAACATGGAGATAGAATATTTTGCACTTTCCAAAAACATGGAAGTAGAATATTTTGTACTTTCTAAAAGCATAGAAATAAAATATTTTGCCCATTTCAAAAACATGTAAAAACAACATTTTGCACTTTTCAAAAACTTGTATTTAATACTTTACGCATTTATCTCATTTAGTGTTTTATGAGCATCTCATTTTAATTCTAGCTTAAATTGGAGATAGTCATTTTGATGCTTCACAGAGGATATACCGGAGAAATTGAGGACCCCGCTGGCTGGAAGTTTCGGCTTATTTATTAATTGCTATAATTACCTCCAGCGTCCAAGTATTAATTGCTACTATCTCAAGTAGTGTCACAATCACATAGGTGTGTATGTATGTACATGGGTGCAACAATTATATAGCATATTCATGTTTATATCAATTTTAACCACTTAAGTTTGTGTGAGATGATGCGTATTTGACACGTGCACATGCAGGTATGTAATATTAGCAAGCCCTGGCACGTTTCCCCAAAAAGGAAAAAAAAATTTCCTGATTTCGATTTTTAAAATTTCCTGGTATTTCCTGATTTTCTACACAAAATTTCCTGCTTTTTCCTGTTTTTAGGGCTAAATTTCCCGATTTTTCCTGGTTTTTAACCCAAGTTTCCTGTTTTTTTCCGGACTTAAAAAAAAATTTTTAAACTAGGATAATTTTTTGAAAGCCCATCTTCATACTTAAGGAATGTAGTATTGTTTCAAAACGCTTAAATGAATTACTTCAATGCATTTTTATTTTAATTTTAAATTTAGTAAAATTAGAAGCTAAAACACGCCATAAACTTCGAAAATTCAAAATTTTCCTGGTATTTCCTGATTTTTCATGATTTTTCAAAAATTTCCTGATTTTCCTGATTTAAAATTTTTTTTTTCGAAATTGGGTTCTTCAATATGCCAATATTGAATTCCACAAGCTAGTCACAGTCAAAACGGCACTTCCTGTTTTTTCCTGAATTTCCTGATTGCCAGGGCTTGATTATTAGAGTTCTCTTACTAGTAAGAGTAGGTGTAGAGAGAAAGTATAAATATTGAATTAATTCCAAATCACATTAATATTTGTGTCTGTTCCTTAATCTAATTAAAAAAGATTTCGAAACTTATTTTGTAATGCCAAATTGTTCTTGTTGTGACAGAGTGGCAATAGTGGTGGTAACATGGATGGATAATGGATACTTGGAATTAATTACACCTTATAAAAAATTCATATTGTTGCTCATAGTACGTGTACATGAAACATAACCATACGCGTACAGGCTACACCCGCGTTTCCTTTAAGCTGTACTAAATATAAGCTTTTGCAATTGTGCAAGAAAAGAGTGACTTAATACAGTTGATTCTTTTTGGATGGACCCGAACCGGAAGACAGATGAATAATGAAATATTTTTGTTGCATACTGCCAGGGCCGGATAATGCGGCCAGCGCAGACAGCCCCCGCTGCTTGAATCTTCAAAATACATGTAAATGGAACATTTTGCAGTTTTCGAAAATATGTAAAAAGAATATTTTGACTTTTCAAAAACATGCAAATAAAATATTTTTGTACATTTCAAAAACATGGAAATAAAACAATTTCCACTTTTCTCAAAACATGTAAATACAACATTTTGCACTTTTCTGAATCAAGTAAAAAGAACATTTTGCACTTTTCTAAAACACGTAAATACAACATTTTGCTTTACCAAAGAAACCCATCAATAAAATCAAAATGGCGGTTTTTGTATGGAAACAAATTGCTGCCTAAAAGTAATTCCTTCGTCCGGCCCTGCATGCTGCGTACAAGTAAGTATACAGAATTGGACACTCGGCAAACTATCCTAATGTGTTATGGGATTTGGTGATAAATATGATGGGGGAGGAAGATACTACAGATGAGAGTGGTCAATTATAAAGAGGATGATGACGTGAGAAGGATGCGGATGTGACACAACCAGCTAATTTCACTCGGCTGAAGCTTCATTAAAAACTCATGACAAAATGTACAAATAAAAGGGAATACATGGGAATGTTTTTTTACTTAGGTTTGGAAATCTTTTTTCTTATTACATAGTCCGTTAAAATTCTAAAAGTGTAAAAAAATAAACGAAGGTTTGAGCCAAGGGAAATTATTGCCAGGGCCGGATAATGCGGCCAGCGCTGGCAGCCCCCGCTGACTGTATTTTCAGAAAGCATGTAAATGGAACATATCGCAGTTTTCAAAAATATGTAAATAGAATAATATTTTGACTTTTCAAAAACATGCAAATAAAATATTTTTGTACATTTCAAAAACATGGAAATAAAACAATTTCCACTTTTCTCAAAACATGTAAATAGAACATTTTGCACTTTTCTAAAACATGCAAATACAACATTTTGCTTTACCAAAGAAACCATCAATGAAATCAAAACGGTGGCTTTAGTATGGAAATAAATTGCTTCCTAAAAGCAATTCGTTCGTCCGGCCCTGCTTATTGCCATTTCTGTCTTGACTTCGTTGAGTTTATCCGAAGCCGAAAACAGGAACGGGTAGAAGGTAGGAATAACTAAATAAAAATACTTGAATTACATAACATCCTTATTAGACTGACAATGACAATGCTCCATAAAGTATGGGTCTCATATGTTTTTCCAATTGTTGTGCTGTCTCTGACAAACGGGAGTAAAAGCAGTCTGGATGGAGAAAGGGAGAGAAATGAATAATTGATACTTTTGATGGAGTGTAATGACTGGGTGAGTATAAGGTGCGGGCCGAGCAAAGTGGCGTTGGATATTGATAATAATAATAATTAAAGATGAGCCGAGAGTTGAAAGTGGGTGTAGGTAAGATCTAAGATTTAAGATTTGGTAGGTAGGTAGGTTGGTGGGAGAGATATTGGAGGTGAGAGCCTGGCCTGGGAGAGATGAGCTGCGTCTCCGGAGCAGTGTCGTCGAAAATTGGTGAGTGGTGTAGCCTTAGTATGTAGCTTACATGGAGTGTGAGGGCGATGGGATGGGATGGAGGCCATGGTGGAAGATGAGTGTGTCGGATGTTTGGAGTCAAATGTGTGCGCCGTAGCTGTTGTTGGTCGGCCAATGCGATGGAATAAGACAGCGAGATGAAGCTGGGGAAATGAGTGTGTCTGTGATATGGACGGGAAATAAGCATTGGATGGTTGCATGGGAAGAATGCTCACGAATGCTCCGTTGGTTGGCCACGGTGACGACGGTGGGACACGGATGGCTTTGGCTTCTCTGGCGTGTGCGTGGCCGTGGCCCCGTCTCCCTCACACTCTCCTCTCTATCCCACCACCACCACCACTCCACTCCGAGCTCCCCTCCCCACCCGCCAACAACCGACACAGACACACAGTCCGTGAGCCGTACACATACTACGTAAGACGTAAGGTAAGTAGGTACGTATATGGGAGAGTATAGGGTGGACGCGAATGCTCTGGTTCTGGCTCTGGTTCTGGTGGAGATGGAGAGTGGGCCTGGGATCCAATGGGAGCAGCTCTGTGTGAGTGGATTGGGCATGAAAAGCATGAGAAGCTATATGCAGAGAAGAAGAACTGCTGAACGAGACGAAGAAGAAGCAGAAGGAAAGGGAAACATTCAGGACCCACAGTTCCCTAGCACAAAACACCACTCACATCATAGCACACAAGCCAGCCAACGCGCTCCATCCCTCAACAACGTCCCCGTCCCCAACCTCCGCTCCCTCGCCCACCAACCCGTCCCCACCCCCCACACACATCCCCTGCGTCGCCCCACAAACCAAGCCAAACTCATCACAGTGGAGAGGAGCTACGAGAGACGAACAGCTTCCTTTTGGAGAGTATACGGGGCTCTCCAGAAATGACGTCTACTATTTTGAACCTCTACACCCTTGTCCAAAGTACATACATGGTCTCCATCCCTCCCCCACCTCCATCATGAAGTAGTTGCATGGAAGTTATCAGCTGAAAGAGTGAACGAGATTGGGACTCCGTCCCATATACTTACACTGCCAATACATCCACTCCCAGCACGAACCATGCCAAGTCCGACAGTACATAGTCGACTACTCATCTCCATAGGATTGAACGTGAGTCATGAAGGACGTCGTCCCTCGCAACGTCGGCTCCATTCTTCTGCCCCACCAACTCCCCTCTTGAGCTATTTAGGGTCAAAATAGAAATGTGATTTAGGGTCAAAATAGAATGTGAGCTAGGATGTGGACGGGGACGTCATTGGGGACGGAGCCGAAACTGCGTTGTATGGTTTGGTATAGGAGGAGAAATAGAGGGAAAAGGCTGATAGAGGCTGGGGGTGGACGCGACGGAGACGTGGTGGTGTTTGGAGGGAGGGGACTGCGTGGTGTGGAGTGGAGGGGGGGTGCGAGTGCGGCGAGGCGCGTGGGGACGTCGGTAGTTGTATGGTGTGGAATGGTGGCTTGGGAAAGGAGAGAAAGGAAGGGAAATAGCGGGACGTTGAAGGAACGGAGGTTGGGAAGGAAAAGATAGCAGAGATTCGTAGCTGGGGCCGGTGGTGTTGGTGTCGTTCCCTTGCATTGAGTAGGAGCGTCCCATTCGCTGCCTCCTCTCCTTTCCCTCCCTTCCCCAGTGAGTGAGAGGAGAGGAGCGGAGTGCGGGCCTATTCCACAGCACTACTCACTTCAGCATAGAGAGGATAGCAGATAGCTACCAGCATAGGACCCATAGAAAAGCATTGGCCGACCATAGCGCGGCTTTGCAGCATACGGACTGCAGCCCGTGCTAAAGCATTGCCTGGCTTCTCGTCTCCTTCTCGGCTGCCGTTGCCGTTGCCGTTGCCGTCCATGGACAGTAGGAAAGCAGTCGACTATTCCTCTGCCTCAGCACTCTTCACAGCCTCACTCAACTACTCTGGATTCTTAACGTAAGACGGCTTGGCGCGCGTCCTTATTCCATTTATTCCATACACTATCCAAAGAAACCAAACCAAAATTCCGGCTCCATTGAAAACCATTCGGGTAAAACTCAATACTCATCCACATACACATCCACCTTCTCTCATCCAACCAAACCAATCTACAATACACAAACTAATAACATCAACTCGCCTGGCCTAACTACGAGTCACCCGGTCAAGACATTTAAAACCGATAATACCCACCCGACCACCATTACAACCTACAAACCCACGTCTCCTCCACTCGTCTCATTAATCAGGTGAGCCAAGACTCTTAATTACTCTCATAATTACCTGTTTTTTTCATCTCTTCCCTATCTCACTACTACTACTGTCTCTAAAAGTCTGAAGTCATCTTCTCAACCATTTTTTTAAAAATTATTCTCACCTGTAATCATGAGCATCTCCAGACGGTCAACAAAGCATTTCTCCATTTTAAACTCCTCTTCAAAAATTAACATTTTTGTTCAAAAAATTCTGCATTCTAATCATCCATTCTCTGTGTTGATGGACACATGTTTACCTGTCCCCACTTAGCACTTTCCACTCCTCACACATTTCCCCAATATTAAGTCTACTTGAGAAACAGTGTCATTTTCAGAGTGTCCAACTACACCATACTTTCCTTTCCACATCCAACATCCAAACTTAGACAGTGACCATTGTGAGATCCCCCCCCCCTCCTTCCTTCCTTCCCTCCCTCCCTCCCAAGGCTTCCTCGGTCAGTCGTCAGTCATAATGAGTCAAAGGAATTATTGTGCAATTACTATTTTGTTTTGTACCTTTTAATTTATTTCAAGTCCAAGTTACTTTACCTTAACTTATAGTCTCAGCCATGGTGTTAAAATGTAGGTAGGTCGGACAAGTCTGTTGACTTTATACCAAAGTTTAAAAGGACAAGGAAAACAAACAGAGCTCCATTCATTTATTCTCTCCGTGAACTACCAGCGTCTCGTGTGGACGGGAATTTAGTTAATTTAATTAATTTAATTGATTGAAAGACTCAAGTCTCCGAGTTCCATGATATTTTTAGGAAAATTAAGTCCAAGATGGGAGTTGTCGTTGTCATTGCTGGTTATATAGTTTGTGGGTCTGGCTGGACCGGAGCGAGAGAGAAAGGAAAAAAGAAAGAGGGGAAAGGATGTTGGTGGGTGGGAGTATCAGTATATGAATAAAAAATGAGCTCCATAGTAGCGTTCCTTAGAATAAATTGTGAATAATTAATAAGGATTAGTTAGTCTGAATTTGGTAGTAATTAAGGTAAATATTTAGTTTCATTGTGTAAATTAAGGAATATATAATAATATAGTTGAGAGAGTGTTGTGGTTGAGAGTGTGATGTCGGAGAAGTCGGGAAGAGTCGGAGCGGAAAGTATGTGGGAAGGATGATGGCTGGGAGGGAAGAGAGAGAAGTGTCTATAAAATAAATAAAAATAATAAATAAATATGTAGTCAGCTAAGAGGGTCGAGTGTTGGAAAAGTGTCCGTGGGATAGAAATAATATGTGGAGACGGATTAATTCCGAGGAAAATCTGTAAAATGGAGTAAATAAGGTAAATAATTCGAGTTAGTTGGGGAAGAGATTTGAGCCATAGAGAAAAGTAGGAAAACTCTAGTAGAAAAGTGATAGTTGAAATGGAGGCAGTGGGAAGGGGCCGTGCACCAGCGATGTGTACTGTGCTCAGAGGGGGGAGGGTGCGAGTGTTGGTGATGGAGGTGCATTGGGAGGGGGAGCTCAGTTTTGGGGGAGGTTCTTTATGGATGGGCCCTCTGGTTCTTTTGGGAAGCACAACTTTGGCTTGGCGCTCGGGCATTGCGAGTGAGCGAGCGGAGGGAGAGGAGACGAGAGGAAGGGAGGAGGTGGGGGATTTGAGTTTGTGGAAAGAGAGAGAGGGAGGGAGGGAGGAGATGGTGGAGAGGAGACATTCCCTTTCCACACAATCCAGTCCCGTGCACTGGATCCATTCCTATGGAAACTCAGTGAGTGTACATAGCTACGTATGTACTCCTGTACTTTCTCTATGGGCCCATGGTGTAGAGTGAAGAGGCTGAGGCAGTAGCCAACTGCAAGCCATCACACAAGAAGAGCAGGAGCGAGAAATCCAATGGTTTGGCCCATGGCTTCTTCCTTCGCATAGGAACAGACGGAGGAGACTCCATTGCATTGGGCTGCTACGCCACAGCACAGAATACAGAACCAAACGAGTCCTTCGTCCTTTAAAATACTTAAAATCCCATAAGCCTTCCTCTCTCCTCTCCCTTCCTCCATCTACGTCTACGTATGCTTGAGATGACAGGGAGCCAGAGCATAGGTCTACTTTTACCATCGCTTTTTCCTCCGGCATCGGCATCGGCATCCAAACTCAGCCATGATGATCTCTACAGATCATAATATAAAATATCATCTCATTCCCATGGACTGTGTACTCGGTAACTTGAACAACATCAAAACTGAGTCAGCTCTCCCAGAAGCGTCAGCATTTTCCTCAATTTTACGTAGCACAAAATATTCGAATTTCAAAAGAGTGGCTGGGCGGGAAAGGAAGAGCCAAAGAGAGCAGGCGGGGGGAGCCATTGAATTATATCACATCTATGCTCTTCTGTTCATGCTATGGCACTACCCCTATATTTACCATTATTATTATTATTATTTATTTTTCCTTTCATCATTGATCCACTTCTTCGTATTCGTTCCATCTCCGTCAGATTTATAATTTATACGAACGATGGAATTGGAAGCCTTGCTAAATACAGTGTAATATACTAACCATCATAGGCTCAAGTCTTAAGTGAGCCAAGTATATTATGTACCTTTAAAAGTACCTACTCTTTTCTCATTCTCGAATTCTCATCTTCTTATCCCTTCTTCTCTCAATCATCACTATTTTCTTTAAACTTGGATGCCTATATACACTAGCAATATTGGGGCCTTCCAAATATTACGTCTGCAGATTGAGCAGAGTCTATATGAGAGGGTACCATTAAAGCTAAAACAAATTGCGGAAATTTGACCTAATGCAATGTTTCCAATATTTTTATTCATTTTGGTTATTATATTTTAAATAATTTTTTAAACGTGCCTTTTAATTCAAAATTAAAATCATGGAATTTTCTTAAAGTAGACGAGCTGATTTAAATGCATAGTGGAAGTGGAGGAAGGTAGGTAGTCTCGTCTCTCGTAGTTTATGGACTGTTTTAATTATAATGAAATGTTCCGCATGAATGATTTTAAATTAGGGATGGAGGGTGGGGGGGGGGGGTTAAAATAGGGGTGACGTAATTTTTGGAAGCTCCTTCTTAAGTCAACGAAGCGATGTAAGAAAAGGAGTAAGGAGAAGAAGTGGTTGTTTTTTTTTGCTTGTCCCATTAGCATTGCATTGCTCTAGCTATCTCCTTTACTTTAACGACCTACCTATCCTCCCATCATACATACCGTTTTACCTATAATCCTCGCTCCGAGTCTACCTATGTAATTGTAATTCTAAAGTAAGATTTCATGTGTGTGTGTGAGGGACTGAGGATTGTGGGAACTGGCGTTGAGTCAGCCTTACGTACCATAAACATAAACCAATTCCATGTTATGGCAGATCTTTGAGAGATACAGATATGTAGATAGATGTACGTCTGGTTGTTAGTCTGTACTGTGTCTCATCTCTCTCACACACTATGCTCCGTACATGCATGGGTTGTTGGGATGGATGAAATAGACTTGTCTGTGTGTGTGTGTGACTGGTTCAAGAAGATAGACTCGTAGTGATAATACATAATGAGATGAACTACCTCCAACATTGCATTGATACGAACTAGTTAGTCTCTATGCTCGAGTGTATTAATGAGAAGTAGGCACAAGACGTGTATTATTTTCCTTTTCTTCTTCTTCGTCTTCTTCTGCACTTCTTTTTTGGCTGGTGATTATTATTTAATTGGCTACGCGTGCATATTTTATGTCGGAGTCAAGTCTCTCCTTGTCTTAAGTGGAGTATCTATCACTCTTCCAAATTCCAATGTTCCAATCCAATGGGGCATGTCTCCCGCGATTGATTGGCCGGATCCTTGTTGGATGGAGAGAGATGGGAATCATCCAGGAGAGCGTCTTATTCTCTCTTCTTCGTCATCTCACATGCTGCTGCGTCTCCTCAATATTTTTCCCGCCATATTTCCGATGGAACTCTAGTGCAAAGGAGCTTACTTAAGAGCTCCAGTTCCAGTCTACTTTCCACACACTCTGTGCAATACTCGCTCCACAGTCTCATCTTTTCCCAAAAAATCTTTCAATGAGTTTCCCATCATCCCCGTCCATTTATCCATATCCATCCGCATGACCCATGGAAAATGGAATGGTCTGGATTTCTGGATTGGAATAAAATTGAAATTGGGTTTTTCTCCTCTGCTGCTCTCCTACTCTCTCACATTTCTCACTCTACACAGTCTAATCTGTGGATTCTTTCATTTCATGGCATTTGATTTGATTTGTGTGCTGAATGCCGTTGAAGGATGTTGAAGGAAACGTTGATTGTGGGAATAGTTGGGGGGAGGTGTGTGGCTCAGTCTGGAGTTCTGGAGTGGTGGTAGTAGGTACTTGAAGTGGCTACCGTTAAAATATTTGTCCAGTGGGGAGGAGGGGGGATTGAATGGGCGCTATGTACATAAGTAAATACAAGTGGAGGAAAGTACATAGAAAGGAAGTATTTTTCTGAGGCACGCCATGTGCACTGCACTCCATTGGAGATACATAATTATTATCCAGGACCTACACACTTCTACACGCATTCTACTTGACTACATAGATTATTATAGGGATCCGTTATTTTAGTAGTAATACCTGGAACGGCTGGAGCTGGAACTCATACACGCATTCAAGGGCTCCCTGTACTTCATTATTGGCTTCTACTTCTGCCTTAAATATTCCTTGCTTACCTGTTCAAAATGCCCAGCGTTCAACTTTGAGTTAAGGAGCAGTAGTAGGGAAGGGAAGTTGCATGGAAATGGGGAGAGTAGTAGAAGTGAAGTGGACAGGGAGAGGCACTTGGGTTGTTCCAGTAGTTTGTTATTTATGTAAGTTTCTGGAAGGTTGTGGATTAAAAAGATATGCGCCAGGCCTGGTCTTTCCTTTCCTTTCTATTGAATTCTCTGGAAATCCAGGTAGATCGAGACGACTCCTCTCCATTCTCGTCTATATACTTGAGCCTGCTTCTGGTAGATGCTTTAAGCAGGATTTACTATTTACTTGGAATTCTCCAAAATTCTGAGCCAGGATAATTCATTTACGCGCCGTCTTAGGAATCCTTGGGTAGATCTCTCGCTCTCTCTCTCTCTCCTTCCATATATTAAGCACGGACAGGGATAAATTGGCTATATTTCAACTTCCTCTCCTTATACAGTTACCACCTTTCTACCTTCTCTCATAGTGATAGTAGCCTTTGCTATTTAAATCTATACTATACCAATCATGTCTATGTATGCCAAGTAGACTCACTTGACTCCTCACCATTACGATTACGATTACCGTGTCTGGCCTGGCCGTTTGCGTTTGGTTTGAATAGCTTCCAAATATTACCTTGTTTATTTCTTGGGGGAATGAATTCCAATTCGAGTGGTTTGTGTGTAGGTACTTTTGTGCAAAGGGGTGAAATTTATAATGTTGTGTGCTGTGTGCTGGGTGTAGTATTTGGAAGCTCCCCAAGTGTTGACATCAATGGGTAGTGTGTAAATATGATAATAGTACGAAGATAATAAGATGGGATTGTTCATCGGTAGGTAGGTAGGTAAGGGATCACGCACAATCTACGTCCTCACAACTTACAGAATAAATAATACATTTTTTTTTATTGTGGGTGAGTTTAAAGAGATAGTGATAGCGGACGGAGTCGGAGACCTGAGACTGAGAGAGATGCATTTAGAATATGGGGGGATGGAGATAAAAAATAGGAGAGATAGGCAAAATAAAATAGTTGGCTTTGTTGCCTATTGTTGTTATGTGAGTTGAGTGTGGTGGTGGTGAAGGGGATATTGTCTGTGTTTCGTGCGGGAAAAAAGTATAGTGAGTGTGAGAGTTGTATCTTGACAATGGAATGGCCGTATGTAGTGGAGGTATGTAGGTAGGTAGGTACGTCTGTTTAAATTAAAGTGTATGTATGTATGATCTGATGATGATGTTTGGAATGGAAATATGGAAGGACGCTTGAGTGCTTGTAATACTCTGTGTTTTGTTGTCCGTTAAACATTGAGAAGAACTTACTACTCTCTACTCTCTCCTCATTCCTCAAACGAATCTTTCTCGCTTTCCTACTCGTCCATTCAAATTTATAATCTCTCCACCCTCCTCCCGGCTCCGCAGCACACAAAATATTATACAACTTTGAACATGGACCCAACTCACCTAACTAACATTTGAATTTTAAACCAACAAACTCTCGTCTCCTTTAATATTTTAACCAGCCGCCGACTCGGAGCCACTCTGCCGCTTTAGTGTAGTACATCTCACCTCTCCAATCTTTTAAACAAAGTCTCCGTCCGAAATCAATTTTTTAATTGTTACATTTTTTACTATTATATTTTATCAATCATTTCAATATTGTTGTGCCGCATCTCTGTCAATCTGTGCCCCTCTGTGTTCAAGCATATAGTGCTCAAAAAGTGTTCAATCATACTTCATACACATACAAAAATTCCGAGTAAGTCCGTCAACAAAATAGACATTTATACATAAAAAGGTGGAAGTTTGTACAAAGTTTCATAAAAGTGCAACAAAGTAGATACAGGAATCATAATACTTTAATTCATTTAACTGTGTAATTAATTTTTTCTAATAATGTGACACTCCAATTAAAACGCTGTCCGTCTGTCTTTTTCTTATCTTTTTTTCCATATTTTTCTCTGTACTTTTGGATTTAACATTTTCCTTTTTTCAAAAATCAAATAGCTCTCACCGACATCATTTCACATTTACTATTCTATTCGATTCTCCTCATAGATACCTCACAACAACAAATTCAAACTCATCTCTGTCTGTTACGTGACCAACAACAAATTCAGTCAAGAAAGATTCCTCTCTCACACCCTGACCTTTCTTTATTATGGGGGTAAGTGTGGCGGTCAATTTAGGTGTTGATTCAGTCATCCGTCTGTCCTCACGACTTGAACCTCTCTTTTTTAGTAATTGTACAAAATAAAAAGAGTTCTAAAAAAAAAATGAGTCGGACACTATTGGGAGATTCAAAATAAAATATCTTTAAAAAATGTAATATGAGATTCCAGAAATTCAGTCTTGACATATTTTTTTATTTATTTATTTATTCATTCAGTAAAATAAAAACCAACTACCAATTATTCAATTATAATGCCATTAATACCTACTTTCATTTTTGTTGTACCTTTTTTGATTTTCTTCCATTTGTATTTTTGTATTTTTATTTTCCATTTACATGCGACAATTTTGTTATTTTTTTTTTGATTATTTGTTGTTGGAACATGTAACATGTCATTTGTGAGTAATTGTGGGTCGTCTTAATTTCTTTCCTCTCTGCGTAAAATCATAATTATAGCTTGTGAATAATGTTATAGTCCAAATTATAGTCTCTCTGTTTTTTCACAGCTTTTGTATATATGTGGATTTTTTTTCGTCTTTGGCCTCATCGAAGTAACTTTATAGTTTGACTTATAGGAATGTATTTTACATAGGCTCATAGCTGGGCACTCGTTCTCCCGCCATTCCTCTCTTTCCATCTCTCCCCTCTCCAGTAGTCTCCAGAATATTCCAGTCGCACACCATTTTTTTCCCCCTTGCATTTCTCCATTTATGCGACATCCTCTAGTCTCTACCTCACTTCTGACTCACATACTCTTTCAGTTTATTTTTGTTTTTTTTATTATTCTCACTCTCCGCCTTGTTCACTATATATTATAGTGACTGAATTCTGAAGAAATCAATTAACACTGGGGATGATGATGATGATAATGTGATACATAGTATATAAAATATTCAATGAAAATTTGTGTTTGATGATTTATATGAATTAATTTTAGAATCGCAAAATGCGAGGAGCAAATAACGACGGTAAACCTCGTGGGCGCTCCACAGCCTACGCTTACTTTGTGCAGCATTGCCGGGCTGAGCATAAAAAGGCTCGTCCCAATGAAAATGTTGTCTTTGCCGATTTCTCGCGCCAGTGTGCTGAGCGTTGGAAGGTGAGGAAATAATATAATATAATACTTGATCTTGATTATTTCATACATTTGTCCTTGTCTCTCTCCTAGTGTAGTACTCTCTGGGAGTCCTGTAGTTGTAGTTGTCAACTCAGGAATTATTGAGATTTGTTGGATTCTGTTTTATGGGATGAGGGAATTAGGGGATTGGTAGATTCTCTCCTCTCATGGACCAGTTAAATAATAATGAAAACCGAAATGTATGTGTATATATTTATTTATTTGGTTGGTTTTGTTTTGTTTTGTTTGTAGAACATGACGGAGAATGACAAGAAGCATTTTCACGACATGGCCACGCATGACAAGAAGCGCTACGACGAAGAGATGAAGCACTACGTTCCACCAAAGGGCGCCAAGAAGGGACGAAGGCGTACAAAGGACCCCAATGCACCAAAGAGAGCCCTAAGTGCTTTCTTTTGGTTCTGTCACGACGAGAGACCAGCTGTCCGATCCTTGAACCCCGAATATAAAGTTGGAGACATCGCCAAAGAGTTGGGACGTCGCTGGTCCGAAGTAAACCCGGAAGTGAAGCGAAAATACGAGGCCATGGCTGACCGTGACAAGGCTCGATATGAACGAGTAAGTTTGGCCATTGATTTTTCTTCTTTTTTTTTCTGTTTTTTTTTGATAGTTTGTACAGAGATGATATGATAGGTGATATTCCTGAGTTAGACTCGGTCGTTGTCGTTCCGCAGGAGACTTGCCTCTGTTTAGTGGTGAATGGGTTTTGAATTTGACGTAAATTCTAAAGGATGGCTTTTTTTTGTTGTTGTACTTGTGCAGGAGATGGAGATGTACAAGGAGCATGGTAAGAGAGGTCGTCAAGTTGGACATCCCCAACGACAAGAAGAAGAATATGATGACGACGACGATGACGAAGGAGACGACGACGAGTAAAGTTGGGCTAAAATTCTCTTTCATTAGGTTAATTAACTAAGTTTAAGATAGTGTGTAAGTTAAAGGCTAAGGAGATAGATAGACCCATACAACATATTAATTATATACTAGCTGCGTACACAGTGTAAGTTAAGTAAGTACATAAGTGAATGTAAGTTGTGTAAACGTAAATAAATAAAAAAAAAATAAAAAATAAAAAAAAAATATAAGAAAGTAAAAATCCGTAAAAAATCGAAAGAAACAAGTTGAGGAGAGAGCGAGAAGAATTCGGAAGTTGTTTGACGTGTAGAGAGGAAAGAACGAAAGAAAGAGCGGTGAGCTGTCAGCTGATAGTACGAACTTACGGTTCTTCCAGTTTCCTCGTCATATTTGTTTTTCTTTCCATGGTTTTCCCATGGTTTACACTTGAGCACGTCTAAATAATATCGTCGTAATTTTAAAAAACAAAACGAAACACAAAAAATACAACCGAAATATTCAAATAAAAAAAAATATTATACGGAATCAAAGAAACAAAAACTTCATGCCTACATACATCATCAGCTTCCCCTCCCGCTTGTGTTCCTCTTTTCCCGTCGTCTTCTTCTCCGGAGGTTTTTACTACTACTACTACTACTACTACTACTACTCTTCTTCTGATGTTCTCTGGCTGGCGTCTCGTTGTGGCTACTGATGGAGAGTCGTGGGGAGGGATGAGCCGAGCCATCTCTCTACTTGAAGAACCACAACCTACTACTACAAAATGAAACAAGAAGGACTGCCTGTCATTTTCTATCCACTCCATTTTCAACCATTCTACATTTTACTCTGTGTACTCTACAACAACAACAACCACCACCACAAAGAAACAAAACAAAAAATATACAGAATTTTCAAACCAAGCAACCAACCAGCAGGAATACTATCTACCTACAACCTACCTACAAAATAATATAATTACTTGATCGTTTGTGACATAATTATTCTTAATTATACATATATAATTTAATCTTAGACATATATACATACCTATAAATATATACATACAAAAAAATATATATATTGCAGTTATATAAAATAATTTAGAATATCATGAATATATAATTAATTATCTCCTTGTCTACCTACCTACCTACCACACACACACACTACTACTCAGTTACACAATATACAACACAGGTTAGATACAGATACCCTCATATTTACGTTTCGCTCCGTCGTCATCCGTGCATCCAGAACTATACATTACTTCATACATATGTAAAAAGGAATTTGTTTCAAGAAGAAAAAAAAATGTATGTCTACTCTCTAGGACTGTATAATCTATATAATTACATTCGTATAGTAGAGCTACATATTTAAGATATGTTGTTGATCTAGTAGATGTCTGTTCGTTTCTTGCTAAAAATAAAAATTACATATGGGTAGAAAGAGCGGTAAGGGAAGATGAAGGAGAGGAGGAGGATGAGGAAGATGTAAAAGAAAAGATTAATTAGGGTAGAATTTAATAACATATTGAACAAGTGTTTACATGATATATTGTGTAAGTGGTAATTGTAAGTAGTGGTTTAATTGACTATTGGTTCTTTCTAGGGTATGTGTAAGTAGGTAGCCTTGAGTGTGGACGTCGTAAGTAAGTAAAGCGAGAAAAGGAAAAGAAAAAGGAGTTTTTTTTTAGAGTTTAAGAAGAAGGATGGTTGGGTTGGTGGTGGGAGGGGGAGGGGGTGTACAATTATCTGTAGACTCCCCTCCCCTCCCTCCACCCTCCCCCTCCCCCCTCATTATTGATTTGATTACTTGATTAACGTACATGTTCGTACATACATATATACATAAAAAATACATATAGAGCATATTATTATAGGAGTTAAGTTATATAGGTGAAAAAGAATACGGAACTCAATACCTATATATATATACACCTAGATTACTGTGACTCAGATGATGAAAAGAAGTACTTTGGTTTGAATTATTATCTTTGATTGTCTATATTTACCTAATTAACTACACATTACAAAACATACAATTAATTAATTACTACTGCTACTACTACTTCTACACATACAACTATATAGATAGTTTACATGGATCTATATGTACACACATGGATTATTTGAGACATTTAATTATTAATTAATTATTATATATATACATATTATATAATTAGATTTATTTCATTGAATTCATGTTACATTATAATAATTATTGTTGATGTGAAAACAACAAAAAACAACAACAACAACTCTGGACACACACTCGTTGAGAACATAATTTACGTTGACGATTTGACGAGTTGTAAGTTTTTTGCCCTTATTTTGTAAGATTTTTTTTTTTTTTTGATAATAATTCGGTAATTGATTTATGTGTCCAGGTCAGTTGAGTACATTACACTTAATTATTATTAATCTGTACACTTTAAGTAAAGGAAAACATTTATGCTAATTAACATGTTTCTGTATGGTTTTACAATGCAACCAGAATGAGTTACAAAATTATACCACCACCTTTTAATATGAGTTTTTATAAATAAAGGTTGTAATTTCCAGGTAAATCCGAGCTTTATCTTTTTTTTTTTGAGAATCTTGTCTCGATCTCTCCCCATCACACACTTCTACTGCTGCTGCTGCGTCCGTTCAATTTATTCATCACGCAACACGGTGTACCTCACCATCATCCTACTACTACTACTCTATATTAATCCATACTGCATCCCTGCATATTATATCGTCTGTGAAGAACCAAAATTACCCATATACATTTGTAGCTAAAAACAATATCCGCTATCTACAAAAATATTCAAATATGTCTTGGAGCATTTAAATAGAACATTTTGCATTTTCAAAAATATGGAATTAGAACATTTTGCACCTTTTCAAAAACATGTAATTAGAACATTTTGGACCTTTTTAAAAAACAAGGAATTAGAACATTTTGCGCCTTTTCAAAAACATGGAATTAGACATTTTTGCACATTTTCAAAAACATGGAATTAGAACATTTTGCACTTTTCAAAAAACATGGAATTAGAACATTTTGCACCTTTTCAAAAACATGTAATTAGAACATTTTGCACCTTTTTAAAAAACAAGGAATTAGAAAATTTTGCACCTTTCAAAAAACATGGAATTAGAACATTTTGCACTTTTCAAAAACATGTAAATGAAACATTTTGCGCTTTTAAAAAACATGGAAATAGAACATATCACACTTTTCAAAAACTCGTAAATTAACATTATACGCATGTTTCTCATTTTGTTTTTATGACATAGTTCATTTTGTTTCTAGCTTAAATTGGATATGGGTCATTTTGGTTCTTCACAGACGATATTACATGTGCATGTCTCCGCCGCACCATCCATCCATCCATCCATAGAACATTGAGTCATTTATTCATTCAGTCACTCATTGTTATTCATGGGGAGTTGTGGGAGGTTCTGAGGGTTCATAGCTCATTATTGATATTCATCCCGCTCCACATCTTCTCACTTGTGTAACTTTACTCCGGATCCTGTAGACGTGTATTCTCTTCCTCTCCACTCAAGTAGCTCCTAAATCTTTTAAATCTACTCAGGTCCAAAAGACACTTTCCAAATTGGGAACTCATTCATCCATCCATTTATCCGCACAAAGTCCTCCTTTTCTTTCTCGTCTCGGCCTACTGCTGCTGCTGCTGCTGGTGCTGGGAAGAGCCCCGTACAGGAGACGGAGACAGGAGCACAGATCCGGATTCGGGACGTGTAATGCGATCTGCGGTCGTGGAACGGACGTAAGTTGGGAGGTAAAAAGGGATATGGGGGAACAAGTACTCGAGACTGGGACTGGGACTGGTACTGGAGATGAGCTCCCATGCAAAAAAAAAGTGTAGAACTTTTGGAAAACCAAGACACGGCCATTTCCACCCAATCAAAAGTTACGTGACTGACGTGAGTAAATGTTTTGATAGAGTTCCACACAGAGGATGTGTGTGTGTGTGTGTGATGTGATCCGAGTAAGACGCGTGAGAGAGTGAGACTGGGCTAAAGACAAGTTTATTGAAAGTCGGAGACGGAATTGATGATCTGTCAAGAGTGTGAGCGTCTGTGTCTGGTGTCTGTGTGACTTGTCCTTATGTACGCGATCCGCCATGAATGAGGCTCTTAGGTTAATTAAGTATTTGGAGGGAGCCTTCCTTCCATGTTGCATTCCCTGGATTCTGGATTCTGGATTTATTAGCAAGAGTTGAGTTATGATGCGGAGAATGCGGATGCACACACACTACCTCCCCATCTTAGGTGTCTTAGGTCATGTCGAGTCTGAGGGGAACGCCGCTCGGGAATCGGGAAACTTGGATGGGAAGAGATCTTCTGTCTCCGTGACACGTCCCGTTCCCGTTACCGTTCTCCCTGTCGCCTTCTTCTTCTTCGTCTTATTTTCATGGGAACTGCCTCAGGTTTGTTTGGGAAAGAAAAGAGGCATCTCCCAGGCTCACACCTGTCTCCCTTTCTCTGTCTACATTTTGAGCTGGAGGCAGCCGTCTCCCGTCTCCGTCTCCGGCCGGATCCGGATCCCCCATCTCTTCTTCTTCTCCTGTTCCTCCACAGTCACAATCTCTACGCATCTTAACGTGTCCTTTAAGACAAGATGAGAAATGAGTAGATGCACTCAAGGGAGATTTAATTTGTCTCTCTCTCCCCAACATGCCAAAAATATACAAAATAATAGTCGAGAGGAGAAGCTACTATTCGTATCCCGTGCGTACGTCGCACTCCCACCACGCTCAATTTTTGATGCATGAGAAATTTAGATGCGTCTTGGACTGGAAGCCTCATCTTAAGTTGAAGCGTTGCTGAGGAGAGGAACGATCCAGTTCCAGTCAGGGCCGGACGAAGGAATTTGTTTCCATACAAAAACCAACATTTTGATTTTTATTGATGGTTTTCTTTGTAAAGCAAGATGTTGTAATTACCTGTTTTAGAAAAGTGCAAAATGTTCCTTTTACTTGATTCAGAAAAGTGCTCAATGTTCTATTTACATGTTTTGAGAAAAGTGGAAACTGTTTTATTTTCTTGCTTTTGAAATGTGTAAAAAAAATTATTTGCATGTTTTTGAAAAGTGCAAATTGTTCTATTTACATGTTTTGAGAAAAGTGGAAAATGTTTAATTTCCATGTTTTTGAAATGTACAATAAATTTATTTGCATGTTTTTGAAAATTCAAGCAGCGGGGGCTGCCTTTGCTGGCCGCCGGCCGCATTATCCGGCCCTGGTTCCAGTTGATCATTGCTGGGGGCGGGGAGTGGATCATAGTGCGATTCCTTCCATAATTCATCAGTCTCACGCACTCTTGGCTCGGACTTGAAGGAAATTGAGGGTCATGAATTTAAAAGAAATAAAGTTGGAACAAAAAATGGACGAGAGTGAGAGATGAGATTATTGTTGGATGTTGAGATTTGGTGGACAGTGTTGAGTTGTTGGGAGTGGAGGTTACGGAGGAAGGATGTTGAGGATGTTCCCGTGGGTGCTCCTCTAGAATGTAATTTTGGGATATGGGAGTAAAAAGATGAAGGGAGTCGCTCAAAGGGCAACAACATCTTCTTCTCCTCCGCACCGAAGCCATCATCATCCTCCCTCCAGAATTACTCCAGATCCAGATTCACTTCGTCTTCTCTTATTTCATCTCTCCACATTTTCTCTCTCCTTTTGTCTTGTCCCCTCTCATTTAACTCGTCTCCAATCCTCCCCCCTCCACTCCCCCCCCCCCCCCTTTCCACTACATAAATCAAAATTGAATTGAGAGTGGAGAAGGAAAAAAGAGACCCACCAGCTCAGGGCCCTCCCCCCCCCCCCCCCTCCATCCTCCATCACATTTTATCACTTTTTCTCAGAGACACTCGGATTTGGAGCGACGAAAAAAAAGGAGAGAAAAACAAGGTTATCTCCTCCTTTATCTTTTCCAGTTCAAATCCCAGGAAATCTTTTTACTTTTGGCCCAGCAATCCCAGTCCCGGTCCCGGTCCCGGTCCCGGCGCTCTCCTCACTTCTGCATACCCTCCTATGAGAGTGTATATAAAGCGGCCAATTCTATCAGTACATCGTGTACAGGGTGGAAATCAAAAAGATGCTCCATTTAACATTCAATTGAAACAATGTGAGTTTCCTATTACGTATTACGTACAGTTTCCTATTTATCTAATCTTCAACGTTTCATCTTTCAACCTTGAAATTTGGCTACTGTTCGAGACTTCGAGTGACTTGAACCAGGAATTTATGTTAAAATTGAATCTTGCTAATTAATATTGAGTCATTTGAGCCATATAGGAATGGATGCGCCAAATTATTTATGTTTTGTTTGTGCAGAATAAATAATTCATTGAAATTCGAGTATAAATGAATAGCATCATATTATTGTTCGACGTTGGTAGAATAGATGGGCTACGGAAACGGAATTAATTGTTGCATGTACATAGTTGCTGTTGTTGTTGTTGTTGTTGTTGTGGGGCGCAGGGCCGGACGAAGGAATTGATTTCAGGCAGGAATTTGTTTCCAAGCAGAAACCACCATTTTGATTTTATTGATGATTTTCTTTGGTAAAGCAAAATTTTGTATTTACATGTTTTAGAAAAGTGCAAAATGTTCGATTTACTTGATTTAGGAAAGTGCTCAATGTTCTATTTCCAGGTTTTTGAAATGTACAAAAAGTTTATTTTGCATGTTTTAGAAATGTACAAAAAAATTTATTTCCATGTTTTTGAAATGTACAAAAAAATTTATTTCCATGTTTTTGAAATGTACAAAAAAATTTATTTCCATGTTTTAGAAATGTACAAAAAAATTTATTTCCATGTTTTTGAAATGTACAAAAAAATTTATTTCCATGTTTTTGAAATGTACAAAAAAATTTATTTCCATGTTTTTTAAAAGTCAAAATATTCTATTTACATATATTTGAAAAGTGCAAAATGTTCCATTTACATGTTTTTTGAAAATTTAAGCAGCGGGGGCTGCCTGCGCTGGCCGCATTATCCGACCCTGTATGTATGTAGCTCATTATACATGGCTCGCAGAAATGGCGAGAGCGGGAAATGTGAGAGTGTGAGAAACTGATTGTGAGATATGGGAGACTGTGAATGTGGACAAAGATGATGGGATTGGAAATATCCGAATCCGAATGATCCCCCCCGAAATCCATGAGATCCAAAGGAATTTTGCAGGGTAGAGAATTGAGGGGCTCAGGAGCCGCATTTAGCTGATCATCTTCATCTTCTTTCTCTTCTTTTTTTTGTCTTATTTTTTCATTATGCATCCATCCATTCAGATACAGCGGAGAAATAGGCGAGGGATTCCACGTTCCACGGCACGGCGTCCACTCTCTCCTCTGTCCAAATTGATGCTTTGAAGATTGGTGATATAGTGATATGCTTCCTATGTGAACTCCTTTCACACGTACCACTTTTACTTTTAGCGTCCGCCCAACATAATCCCACTTTCTCCAGTTCCAGTATTCCAGTCACTACAAAAAAACACACTTTATTTTGTCATGTTCATCTTCTTCTTCTGGGTCCTCCACTGGACCTGGACTGGTCCTGGTGTACAGTCCACAGTGGTATGGTGGCCGCGTTGACAGGAGCGGGAAATGCGGGACAGGCGGGAGAAGACGGAGAAAGTCGCGATACGCCGCCCCAGAGATAAATTATGAAAAGAAAGAATGGAGGAAAGTGGAAGTGAAGAGAAGGAAGAGTCAATAGAGTTGACAGCTTTCTTCTTCTTCTTCTCTCACACACATTTCACATCCCTTCTGTCCCAACAGAAATATTTACCTCCCCCACCCCCTCCGCTCCCTCTTCCACACCAGACACTTCTTCGTCTTCACGAGCGACACCCACCAACAACAACAACAACGTATTGCAGTGGATTTTAAAATACCGTCATAATTTTTTTCGAATTTTTTTGCATGATGCTTTCTATGCACAATTTTCAAAAATCAGTCTAGAAAATTTTGACAAAGAAAAATTAAAAGTTTGCATACAAAAATAAAAATCATCGTGATCGTGATGCCTCTTTTGTTTTTGTATTTTGAAAAATAATTTAATCTACCAAAACTCATCTAATTTTGTTGTTGGGCAAATATTTATTTTTTAGATAAAAAAATGACGGCTGTAAAAAAACCGGCTCTGATCTGATACGTAACTTTGTTGGCATTTGTTGGTGGGTGTTGCTCGTGAGAAGGGTCCCGTTTTTCATGGTTTTGGAGATTTGAGTCCGGATAAGTGGAGAAATGTGGACTGTGTACTGGGCTCTAGGCGCTCTTCATATTTCACTTTGTCAAGTCAAGATAAAGAAGAGAAAGGATTGGAAGGAGTGAGAGTGGTGGTAGTGGACAGGACAGAAAAAGAGACAATTTCTGTGATTGAAAGGGTGGAAAGGATCCGAGGATAAATCCACTCGCTCCCTCCTCCCCCCCCCCCCCCCAAACCCTCTCTTATTTATTTTCTAATTCTTTCTGAAAAAAAAAGTTGAATAGGGAGTCAGCGGCGGCGACCGGAGTCCTCCTCATTGTGCTCTCATACATATTATGCCACACTATAGAAATCTGATTGGATGAAGATCAATTTGATTTTTACACACGCCAATTATTCTGTAGAATGTAGAAAAAAATAAAATGAGGATCTTGCATGTGTGTGGGATTCCCCTCCAGTTCACAAGCACAATCCCAATCACAATCTCATTCATCTCAGTCATTCTTTGACTTATTGTACTTGTTTTCTTCAAACTTCAACGAAATATCCCTTTGTTCCCCTTCACAATAATTCCAGACAGAGTCGAGTCAAGACTCTAAAGAGAGACTCTGTCCAGAAAAAATTGCCTTGTACAGTAATCTTGAGAGTTGTTGTTGTTGTTGTTGTTGTTGCTATTGTTATTGATATTGTGGTTGGTCGTTGGTTAGAGGAGAGAGTTATTGTGGACATACACAGTTGGCGTATGAGAGACATGTAGAAATAATTCTCAAGTATGGATGGAAAATGGAAAGGGGAGTGCTTAATTAGTTAATTGAATTAGTCCCACTCTCAATTCTGGAGGATACCATAATATGTACCTACAATCACAAAAGTGAACGGACTCAAATAAAAGTGAGACACGTGACGCGGATCCCTCCGCCCAATTATAATTAAAAGTGATGGAGAGTGGAAGAGTAAGGGGATGGCCCATAAATGAGGCCGACGCCATGGGTAGAGGCAGTGGGTGTTGATTTAATGTCTCGTTTACACTTTTAAATTGATGACAAAAGGGGGTATCTATATAAAAGTGAAAATTTGGGTGACATCATGTATGGACCATCCCTAAAGGGAAGAAAGGTGAGTTAAAGAGACGAGTTGACTCACAGTGAGTCATATACTTCCTATTTCCTATAGACGTATTTAATTATGTACACTCGCCTTTCACCTCCAATTTCGAGGCCGTATAGTAGCAGTAGTGTGTACACAAGATTCCATAGCGTACCTTCCCAAACTACGACTACGACTACGACTAGTTTACGAATGAATGGGTCTTTGTGAGGCTTTTAAGTTTTTGAGAGCTCCAATTTCTAGAAGAAGCTCGATCCTTTTGTCCGTCCTCTCCCTCTCCCATTCTCTTGATGAGATGAATCAATTTGGAATCGATAAAATCATTCTTTCATTGATTTTGATTTGGAGTGTAATTAGAGGGGGAAGGGGGGGGGTGGCGGGGAGAGCCGACGCTCCTCTCCTCTCTTTTGTTTTCCATTTATTTCATGTACCTAGTAGTTTGGAGGAGCGGAGAGTGCGTGTGGTGTGGGGAGTAGTGGAGTAGTTGTGCGTTGAGTATGTGGAGGTATCGTATCGGTATGGGGAGCTGTGATTAGGTGCTAAATTGAAGAATTCCGCATGGTGAGTTTTAGAGTACTTAGTGGTCACTCACATTGATTTTTTATGAATGGAGTGTGTGGAAAATAATAATCATATTAAAATGTATGAAGTACACTGGGATGGGCGGGGGTGGAGGGGGGGGGGGGCGGGTCGACTGTGTAATTACGATTAAGTATGTATGGAATTGGATGGGCTATTAGATGAGAGGGGAGGGAGCGTGGATGGCTCGACGACTACTCAATTAAGTTGCTCCAGTTGCTCCACTTAATGATTTGGATTTGAAGCAATGGAAAAAGTAATTAAACATTCATAGTCGCTTCTATTGTTTCCCCTCACTATTTATTTCTCTCTCTCTCTCTCTCTCATATGTGTCTCGTTTGAGTTGACAAAGTCGGAGCTTGCAATTCAAATTCAAATTCAAAGTCTTTCACTCACTGATGGAGGGAGGGAGGGAGGGAGGGAGGGAGGGAGGGAGGGAGGGAAGGGAGCCGCGGCGGATGGCAGGAGCTACAGGTACGCGGAACGAGAACGAGACGGATGAGGAGCGTCTTGTTTGAGAGGAGCGAAAGAAGACGACGACGACGAAGGGAGGAGAAAGCATGGGAGAAAATTCATGGGAGAGACGGAGAGAAAGTGAGAGGAACAAAAGGAGCTTGAAAATAATGGAAATGGTTATCAAAAGTTAGTGGGAACTTTGGGACGGGCTCCATTCAAATTCCTCCGCTCCCTTCCCCACTTTCCCCACTTTCTCTCCAAAGAGAAAGACAGACACAGGGAGAGACAGTTGATTATTATATTATTATTTACCGGCCTTCCCCTCTCCAATTCTCCACGTCCACACGGACACTTATTCTGCTCAGCCCATTTGTTTGCATATATTCCTATATTTTCTATTTACATTTATCATGATAGCCCACCATTACCATGACCATTACCATTACCGTTCCCATTACCATTCATGCTCCCATTTTCCTTCACACACAACCACCACCACTATACTACTACTACTACCTTCATCCCGTACTCAGTGACTCCCAGGTATCCGTCCCCGTCCCCGTCCCCGTCCAAACATCCCATCAATCCTTCCATAATAGTCCACCTTATTTTTGCGTCATTTTTAAAGCTATAACAAACATTCATTCTCACTACACTACACTACACGTCCACATATCAGTCAGATGCAGACGCAGAGCGTCTGAGCACTGTCTTCTCGTCATTCCTTAAATTTAGTGGAATGGGAGACATGCCTTTGGACAGGATGACAGGGATGCGGGGAGTGACGGAGATGACGTGGACGCTGAGTGAGAAGGACAAGTGTCACACACAAGTTACATGACACACGGACAGTGACAAGGCGGACACGGAGTAAAGATTCGTATATTTTTGAAGTCGCTCCGAGGCTCCCCTCGTTGTCTGTCTTCTTTTGGAATTTTGGACGCGGGACGTTGTTTGTTCGGTTCGCGTCTGGATCTGGACGGAGGCATGTTTTGGGAGGAAGAAGACGAAGAAGAAGAAGAAGACGTGAGTTGAAGATGAGTGATGGATTGCTTGAGAGGAAGGAAGGGACTGACTGGGAGTGACTCGGATGTTGCCTAATACATGATGTATGCCTGTCATTGTGGTGGAGGAAGAATTGCCCTTGGCATTGTGTCATCCCTCGGAGCCACGACTTCCCTTCAGTCTCCTTCCTCTCCATTTGTCCTCAGCTCCCGTCGCCCTTCATTTCTCCCGTGGAATTCATCTCTTCCGCGTTTGTGTGTGTGTGTGTGTGTGTGTGTGGAATGGAAAGGACTCAAAGTTGAGTGTACGATGCGAGACTGAGAAGAAGCGGACGGGACGGGCCGGGACGGGACAGCGAGACAGAGAGAGAGAGAAAGCGAGCGAACGTTTGGAAACGCTTGCGCTCCGGAGGAAGTGGAGGAAGGGAGCTGTCCGGGTGACGGAGGCAGAGGTAGAGTGAGAGTGCGGCAAGGGAGCGAGGTAGGGATTTGGGAGGCCAGGACGAAAGTTGCGGAGAAAGTGATCAAGTAGGTTGGGAGCGAGGGCTATGCGAGTGAAAGTTGAGTCTCTCGTCCGTCAGTCGTGCAACGGGTTCCGAGCCTCACATCTCTCACGGAACCTTCCTTCAGCGGATACCAAGTGACACATTCCCTGGAACAGACACAAGGAGAGGAAGACGGAGCAGAAGAGGAGCTTATCACTCACTCCCCTGTCAACTCACATCCAACAAATCCAACGAACAAACTAACATTGGATAGCCAGCACACTACTCAGCAAGTATAGGCAATTTGTTCCCGTCCTCGGAGTCATTTTCTTTTGTTTCTGATCTGACCGTGACTGGACTATAGTGGTCGTGGACACGTGGACAGAGGGTGAAAGAAAAGAAAGAAGAAGAAGGGAGAGAGGGATGGTTGCATCTTCTCCCCCTCTCACTCTCATCTCTTCCCACCCCCACAACATCCCCCACAGATGTGTGTCCAGTGCGGGAGAAGTGCGGAAGATCCTCATTCGCTTTCGTTCTGGTTGAGTGAAGGAGAGGAGAGTCTTGGAGCTTCTTCTCCCAAGTCCGCTAATTAAATTTTCATTTAAGATTTTAATCGAATTAAAATCCAAGACGCATCTCCTCAAACGTCAGTCTACAAACGTAGTAAATAATTGCTTCATTTTAAAAATTCCTCCAAGTGATCCCCTTGCTTTCTTTCTCTGTCTCTCCCAATTAACTGAGAGGGAAGTGAGAAGTAGTGAGGAGGAGCTTCATCTCATCTTCGTATTTATCTTCACAGTGACCAAGTGACCTCATTTTGGTGCGTGTCTCAAAAGTGGTCCTTAAATTTGTGATAGTGTAGTTTTTTTTTCTCAGTTTTCTATAGCCTTCCAGTTCCAGTGGATTTATTGTGATTTATGAGTGCGACACAGTTCAAGTTTAAAGAGTTTATGGTTAAAAAAAATGAGTGAATTATGACAAGTGCGTGTGACAATCTTGTTTTGGGGGATCTATTGTTCCTTTGTTGTTAGTATGGATTTGGCTCTATTTAAATATTTGTATCGAAAAAATCGGACATCGGACGTGGGACAGGGGCTCCATGGCCTCATCGTTCAACTTGTTTATTAGCAAATTCCCTTCCGCTCATTTCACTCTCAAATTGGAGATTCTTCTTCCTCTTCTTCGTGTCGAGGGGAATTGAAAGGAACGACGGAGAAAGTTGGTGAAAGTGAGAGCGTGAGACAGAAGGAGTGAAATGGCTTGAACAGGCTGAAATGATGAGAGGGAGGAGCGTCTCGTACTTATTTATGGAGATTGTGATTAGGACTCGTACTAGTGGCACTCTATTTCCATGATGGGGAATAATGATGGTCTTTTGTTTCCTTGTTTCTGTTTCTGTTTCTGGTGTTGTTCCGTTGTGGGCTGAGTAAATGCGGTGTGGTGCTATTGATTGGGTAGGAGTGATGATGGGGAATCATCGGGATAATGTGCATAATGGGGGATTGGGGGACTGTAGACACATAATCTCTCTCTCCGATTATCTCCAATTTACTTAAATTCCTCGAGTAGTGAACAAATCCGAGACATGTTCCCTGTTGTCCCGAACAAAAGCCATATCGGGAAATAAAGGAAAGAAAAGAAATAAAGAGTGGGAAGAAGTCGAGACAGGAGAAAGAAAGAAAGGAGGAAGGACGGAGTGCGAAGGGATTGCAGAGGGAAAAGCTCCAAAGTTTAGTTTGAGTTTTGTTTTGTGTGCCGAGAAAATGTTGTTGGTGGAAGGTCGGGGAGGACACGGAGAAGGACAACTACAGACCAACAAACACGAGTTTTCATTTCCGCTCTCGAGAACATTGTAATTATATATGTGTGGCGGGGCTCTTACTCTTACTTGAAAGGAGGGGGACATAGGACCTTAGGAAATGATCACGTGTTGCCCAGCTAATGCTCTCAAAGTAACAACTCGTGTTTTCTCTCCTATCTCCACACACCCACCCATCCATCCAGCCAGCCAGCCATCGCTCACTCCATTCTTCGCCTACTTTACTTTCACTAACAAATAACGCTACTTTCTTTCATGCACTTTCACTGCACCACAAACCACCACGAATTTCTCATTAGTTACTCTTCCACGCCTACCCATTCCGAGCCCAACTTTTCCAACATTTATGGTTTTTCAAAGTCTAGTTTTGAGTGACATCATAGAGAAAGAGAGAGAAAACGGGGAAATATTTGTGAAGTGAAGAAAAGGAAGGAAGGCGGAGCGGGGAAATATGTGGAAATGGTGAAGGAGAAAGTGGGATTTGTTTTTGTTTCTTTCCTTTTGTTTACTCTGTAAATGGAGTGAATAGGTAGGACATAATAAATAAGACTTGTCGCGTCTACTCACCCTGAGTCTCATCTTATCTCAAGACGCTTCCGATCCCAGAAATCCCAGTTTTCCTCCCGTATTTCCACTCCGCAGAGTGGTTCCAGTCGTGAGGTGTCAAGAGTAAAAACTTGGCCAAGTGGAAGAGAAAGTGAGTCTGAGGAATGTGACTGCGGAGAGAGAAATAAAGGGAGAGTGGCGTGCAGTGTACGAAACTTTAAGTTATTTCGTCTGAGCAGAGAAAGGAGGGGAGAGAAGGGAGAAAGGAAGGAAGGAAGGAGACGAGAGCTCAAGGCGTCCGCTCTTCAAATCTTCTTCCTCCTGAATGCCCACGCTCAATCTCTTCTACGCTTCCGGCCCAGTCCCGTATTTTGAGTCATTTGGTGCTTGTGCGTGTCCCAGTCCCACGAGTAGAGAAACAGTGCGGTGACTGCTGCAGTCTGACGGAGCCCCGACGGAGTAGTTCTCCCGCCAGGGGAAGGTCAGAGTGCACTAGAATATGTCAAACTTTCACTGCCGCTCCCTTGATGGGCTGTGCTCAGTGGTGGGGACGGAGTAGACTGACATGTGGCAAAATGAACTCACAAATCCTTTGTATATTCATCCTCCTCTGCTCATGGCCCAGCTCAATCCAAAACTCCTCCGAGTCAACTCCCCACATTCCCGCCGGAGATAATGAGAAGGACGGAGGACTTGGAAGTCAGAATTATCCTCCTCCGAAACAGTTCCCAGTCACTCGACCCGACTCGCCCGGTCCGTTTGCGCCCTCCATCTTCCCTTACTCCCCCCATGAGGGGAAGAGTGGGGGTTACGGGAAGGAAGCGGGAAATGAGATGGAGGGAACGGAGACGGAGGACGTGCCACGGAGCAAATTGTGGTCGCCGCTTAGTCGGAGTGCTCGTCGGAGTGGTTCATGGAGCACACGCATTATATCCACCACAGAGCCGACCGCAAGAAAACGTGATGAACTGGATACTTTCCGGAGTGCTTCCTTCCCAGAGTCAGCTGGACGAGAAGGAGGTGTGGTGGGGAGGGGGGAAAATGACGGAACTGGAACGCGGAGTTTAATTGGGAACATGAATAAACTTTCTTGGCCAATTCACACCTCGTCTCACTCGGAGGAGCGGGAGCGTGAAGATGATGGGATGGGAAGAAAGACCGGAGAAAGTGAGCAAGAGGATGATGAGGATGATGATGAGGATGGAGCTAATGAGCTCCAGTCCTGGCTCCGCTCCCATCCATCTTCTCGTCAAGAGTCCCAAGAGCAGGGAGCCCGAGGTCTCCCATCCTCCTCACCACACCAACCCAGTAGAGGCCAAGACGGAGTGGAGGAGAAGGGAAGAGACGAGGAAGAAGCAGCTGGGCCCATTATCGCGAGCATTCGTCACCACAAATCTAGAAAAAGTTTCACTCGAACTCGCAAAGGATGGAAAGGGGGAAAAAGTGGAGAAAGTACACAAAGTGTTTTCACTCTATTAAATGAGGAGCAGGCTGATGAACCTCATGCAGGCAACACTCCTCCCCACCTCTACTCCACCTCCCCCACCTTTTCCAAGAAATCTCCCTTCACTCACCATCCATTCCCCACCACCCAACCTCAGAACAGGCGTCCAACTTCCAGCAAGACGGAGAGTAACGAGCATTACTACGGAGCTCCAACAGCTCCGGACGACCATCCTCATTACATGCTCCAAGCGGAAAAAGACTCGAGTGGGCCGGAGGAGGGGAGGGTGGGGAGGAAGAAAGGAATGGGGAGTAAGAAGGGACTCGTCCAGCCCAGAGGAAGAGAAAACGGAGAAAGTAATGGAGATGAGCGGCCCGGCTTTATCTCATCCCTCTCAGCCACAAATGACAGCCAGCTAGTTTATGGACAGCCATATTTTACTCCAAACAGAAAGAGAAACTCGACGAGGATGCAAAGAATTAAAAACTTGTTACGAAACTCCACAGAGGAGAGTGGAAAGGGAAGAGTGGAGATGATCTACTTCCCCACTCAAGACACTCAACACACTCCGGGCCTGGACTCTCTCCCCTCCCTCTCCTCCTTTCCCCTTCGCGGAGAGAGTGGAGGGAGAGTCACGGGGAAAGCAGACGGAGAAAGTGATATTGTGGATGGGAATAGAGAAGGAGGAGGAGGAGGGTTCAAAGTGTCCAAAGTGGGGAAAGGCTCTAAATCTCGAGAAAAACTAAGAAAAAATAATAATTCCGGGAGAAGGAAAACAACGTCTCAGTCCAGCACCTTCTTCTCCCCAACAGAAAGTGCAGCTCACGTCTCCCTCCCCACCAACTCTCCCTCCACCACTCTCCTCCCCACCAACAATCACCACAACACTCAACAAGAACATCAACAAAACTTTGACTCCACTCCAAGTGGCACTTCTCAGAGTGTTCTTCTCAATGGACACTTGGCCAGAGTCTCCCCATCCAAATTCCCTTCTGCGAACAACTACACAATGTCTGGTGCATCGCATGGAGCTAATTCCCCTTCCCCCGACTCCCCACCCCACCAGCTGTCTCCCACCCGCCCCACTCGACCCAGAAATAAGGAGCGGAACAATACAAAGGAGGGAAGGAAAGTGAAAGTGAAAGCGGAAATTATGACGTCTCGTAGTGAGCTTACAGGTTGGGATGAGAGAGGAAATCAAGAGACGTCCACCGCTGGAAATGAGCAGATGAGTTCCGTGTCTTCGTTGACTCTTGAGGAGGCTGAGGTGTGGAGTAAAGAGCCACTCTCTAAAGTGCCACAACAGAACAATCCCTCTGAATTCTCCGACGCAAAACGAACATCCGGCGGTGGACTTGTGTCCAGTGAAATGTTCCCTGCGAGTGTGACAGAGAGTGGAGGGGAGGAGGGGAATGGGGAGCGATGGAGTGATGGGAGGGAGACTGGGGGGGAGGACGACTTGGACAATGACTACACTTCCTTAGCTAAATTAGAGGGGTCAACGGACGAGAACGGCTCCTTCCTCCCGTCCACGCAGCTCTCAGAGAGCGAGATGGAGGTGGAGGAGGATGTTGGGGGCGGTGGTGGCGGGGAGGGAGAAGTGCAAGTGACAGGGTCTCCTCCGGGAGGGAGCAGAGCTCGTCCAGACATGGACATAGTGACCAAGTTCCTGCGAATAGTGGAGACCCAGCACACACTGGGTGACAACTGCACGGCGGGGACGGCGTTCAATTTGGGGGAGGGAGTGGTGGATCGCTACGCTCAGGAAAGATTTCGTCTCGAGGCAAATGTGGCAGTGAATCGTGCGAATATGTTGACTCGGCTCTGGAAGTACGCCGAGATGGAAGTGATGAACTCGGAGTATCTCCTCCACGCGAGTCTATTCTCCATGATTGAGTTTGACGACGACATCTTCGCAGCTGGGAACTGCTACGACAAGCGCGAGTACAAGAACTACACGCTCTTCTGCCCCTTCGCCTACCGCCTCCCCGAAGGGAACATCCTCGTCAAAGACTTGGCCGTCGAGTACAAATACTTGTCCAACTCTTCTGAGTGGTTCTACATTGCCCGCAAAAACGCACAGACCGTCATTAAAAATCACAATCAAATCAGCACAGGTGAGTCAGGCCAACTTGACTTCTTTCTTAACCTTAAGATTCTTCAAAAACCTCTCAAATTTGGTTGAGTGGAGGATAAGTCCCATGTCCCATATAATATAGGGCATCCCTACTAATTAGCGCGTCTCCTATAAAAACTACGCGCATTCTTCCTTGCTACGTGCCTAGTTGACCAACTTTTGTTGTTTTGCCCTTGATTTAATTGAATTATGTTCCCTACTCCAACTGAGGGTGAGTGCTTATTTGAATTATTTTCCAGAGTTCATTTTCTTGATTGGGCCAAAGTCATTTTCCTTGTCATCCTTTCATTTCTTCTACGGAGTAATTATCATAAATCCTCAGGGTTTTTCCTTCTCTCCCCTTCTTCCGTCCACGTGTCGTGTTCAGTGGAAGTGGGAGAGAATTTTCAGCCCCACGCTTTTTCTTTATTATGTCTCCATTGCAGACGAGCGGGTCTCTCTCCTTCGCCGGAGCCGGACTTTTGTTCAGCTCCGTCTCGGTATATTTATCAATTTAATCGCTCGAATCGCTACAATCCACGAGTTGACCATGTGCGTGTACTCATTGAAGGAGCACAATGGCGGACTGGCCACTCAGTCCACTTTATCATCAGACACACTGCTCACCCAACGACCCGACCAAGCCGAATAAACTATACTCAGTCCAACAAACAATGTTTCCCAATGAACAGTGTGCGAGGGACAGGGGAAGTGGAGGAACGCATGAATTATTTCAAGAATTCCGTTCCCCCGCATAAACAACTCAGTAAACTAACTCTCTCCGTGTTTACTCTCTATACAGCTTAATTCTGCATGAGACCTGACTAGTGAGTTCCTCTTGGAAATCCACTCTATATTTTGTTCCACACATTTCCCATTTTGTAAAATTCATTCAATTTTCTCCATGGAGTTATTACGCGGCCAGCTCAGGTCATCAAATTAATAAGAGTAGGCGAGTGTGTAAATTAAATTCTTTTGAAACAGTCTATATTTTAAATGTACGTATGCCTACAAGGTTTCCAGCGCATTAAAAAATCAATAGCATGTTGGAATATTAGTATCGATGTCGATGACGGCTCGCGTAATTACGGGTTGGCATGAGCAGGGCCGGACGAAGGAATTGCTTTTAGGCAGCAATTTGTTTCCATACAAAAACCACCATTTTGATTTTATTGATGGTTTTCTTAGGTAAAGCAAAATGTTGTATTTGCACGTTTAAGAAAAGTGCAAAATGTTCTTTTTACTTGATTCAGAAAAGTACAAAATGTTCTATTTACATGCTTTGAGAAAAGTGTTAAATCTTTTATTTGCATGTTTTTGAAAAGTCAAAACATTCTTTTTACATATTTTTGAAAAGTGCAAAATGTTCCATTTACATGTTTTTTGAAAATTCAGGCAGCGTGGGGCTGCCTGCGCTGGCCACATTATCCGGCCCTGGGCATGAGTACGTAGCACGTAGTACGTGACTCAAGTGGTGGTTGCAATGTCTCTTGACGAATTGTAGAAGCCAGATAATGAATGATGATTAATTACAAAAGGAGGTGGTATCTGTAGGGGTGTCCAATCGGAATCTTTCCACTTGATGATTTATGAACACTTCTCTATACTGTTCAATTGAATTCAAACACATCTCACTCCCCAAGAGTGTGACCGGCGAGTGTACATAATATGGTTGGACGGGAGCGTAATTATTCATGAGAGTTCTTATGACAAGTCCCGTTCGCATTTAACATAGTCCTTTCTCCCTCCCTCTTCCCGCTTTCACTCCCGGTCCCTAGAATTCCCTTGTGGAGAGGAACTGGATGAAGGGCAAGGAGCGTGGAGACAGGAACAGTGGTGAAAAGTGCGGCAGACTGCCCTAGTAGAGAAAGCATGATGCAGTCTGGAACTACAAACACTCGCGTCATCATAGTGCACAAAGGATTTTCTCTCTTCCTTATGTGCAGCACTTCCTCGCCTCCTCAGACATTTAGAGAAGGACGGGACGCGTGGCAAGAGATTGAAGAAAGTGGAGAAAGTGAATGGAAGGATATTGATGACTCTCTACTCAGAACCAAAGTGAATGATAATTATGAGGAACCTTGTTTCCTTTCTCTATTCCCATGTCCTACACTTATTCCGTCACCCTACACTGTGTTTTACTACCATACTACACATAGAATTGTTTCTCCAGTGGGCATGCCTTGTCCTGAGCAACTTGCTCATTTCCTTCATTTTGTCCGTGTACCTTCCCTTTCTTTCTTCAAAGGAGAAAAGGTTCGAGGGAGCTGGACTCGAAGGACGTCAAATGCTTTTAGCCTTTATGTTCCTGTGTAGTCGGTATTTCCTGAGATTATTTATTTAATTACGATGCACATTAACGGGAGTGGAACAGCATTGTCACGATATTTTATTTCTAATGCTTTCACCAAATTTACCATTTCTGGGGAGAAAGTACACGTTAAGCCTCAATTCCTCCGTCGTTGGTAGCTCGTATCTCGGCATCCTTATTCTTGCTTTATGCTAATTTCCGTATGCTTTTATAGTTATGAATAAATTAATGCTTTTGAGCGCATACCGTACTTCCTGCAACACGTAGTGCATCCGTGTACTGCTCAAATTCTGACCAACGAGAGTCAGGGCCGGATATTGCGGCCAGCGCAGGAAGCCCCCGCTGCATGAATTTTCAAAAAACATGTAAATGGAGCATTTTGCACTTTTCAAAAATACGTAAAAAGAATATTTCGACTTTTCAAAAACATGCAAAATAAATATTTTACACTTGTCAAAAACATGCAAATAAAAGATTTTACACTTTTCAAAAAGCATGTAAATAGAACATTTTGTACTTTTCTGAATCAAGTAAAAAGTACATTTTGCACTTTTTTAAAACATGTAAATACATCATTTTGCTTTGCTAAAAATAACCATCAATAAAATCAAAATGGTGATTTTTGTATGAAAACAAATTGCTGCCTCAAACCAATTCCTTCGCCCGGCCCTGCCGAGAGTCTGAGACCCATGTACTAATATAGGCTCCTAGTACAGCTATTTACGTGGCTGTTAATAATAGACCACTGTACTATTTTAATTCCTACCTCTCAGACCCGTGTGCTATTGCAGGTCCTTGTGGAGTCAATGTAAGAAATACGGTATTCTAATTTTGTAAGATGTAGATATGGAATTAAAAATTAACGGATCAAACCCGGTGATTATAATTTCCAAGAGTACATGGATTACATCTTGAAAGTGGTTCTGAGCTGGACATAAAAAAAAGGTAAAGGTCGTTTTGACTTTCTTGGAAGCGGTGGCTCAGGCGGCGGAGTGGGAAAGCCAGCCTGGAGGCCGGTGGAGGCAACGAATTGAATGATGAGGAGATTGGAGGGAAATAAAAAAAAGTGTGCGTGGACTGTGTAATATAAAGAAAGTCAAAAGTGACCTGTGTATCTTATGGTTGAGCGGGGACGGGGAGAAAGCGGCACATGTGTTGCGTAGGAATTCAGTCTATTTTTTTTGCTCTCTTGGAAGAATAGTTCATGGAACGACTCCTTTTTCACCTGTGCCTTTCTCTCTGTCTGCGTTTCTTTCTGAATCGGATCGAGTCCTGCGGGGCCATGAATTCTTCGTCTCCTTATTTCCCAAATACGTACCCAACCGCAGAGACACTTAGTCGGGGATTAAAATTTTGGGATTCTTCACACTTGTATCTTTATCTTTCTTTACTTTCTCCTGTTACGCTTTTCCTTCACCTTTAGTTCAATATGTGGTATGTGGTCAATCAATACTTTCATCCACACGCCACCCGCCACCCATCCATTTTGAGCTACATGCAATCTCTTGTTACTCCTTCACACGCTAACATTTTATGTATGTTTATTATGGCTGCTGTTACTCCGTAAAACTGCAGGATGGATAGAGGCTAAAAACATGTGTTTCTTCACTCACTTTGAAATTGTGATGCCGGCTACTCAAGATTTGTTGCCAAAAGTAATTCAATGCGGACTGTGACTGTGAGTAAAATAAATAAATAAAAGGAGCTATACAGTTGCTTCGCTGCCTCCGGCTCCCGGCTTCGGCTTAATGCGTCCAGAGCCGTGAGTTTTTGTGAGATGAAGACTTTTGTGGCGGGGATGAGCTCCACAGTTGAGAAGAAGTTGGTCGTAATTTGATTGGGATTTCATGAAAGAAAAGTTTTGACGGGAGTAAAAGTTGAGATGTGAAAGTAGTAGTACAAGTAGACGAGGAGTAAAATGACTACGAGAAAGTCGCGTAGAGTTTTGATGTCGTGACCTCCTTGACTTTTGTTTACTCTCAATTATCTCCATTGACTCCTCCCAACTTCACCCTTCACGCCTCTTTCTCAGTCTTTCTCCGGAGCTCGCGGCTGTTGTTGTGCCAGCAAATACAAGGGCTAAGGACCTTGGTACCAGTCCCAGTCCCAGTCCCAGTCCCAGCCTGCTTCTTATTTTGTAGTTGCAGTTGTTGGAGAAAGTGCATAAAAAAATGCAGAGGAGTTAAATCAATTTTTGGGATGATCTGGGGGATTTGGGGAAATAGGTTATGGCTCCATTAGTGGCATATTGGGTTCTTATTCTAATCGCAAGTGCAAACCAATGGAAGGGAATTGAAATGCTGCAGAATTTCAATGGTCCATCAATTATTCACCAAGTCGTTCAAGAGGAAAGATGTTGAGCGACAAGGACGTTTTCATTTGAATGGAGAAAGGGACGAAGGAGAAAGCTGGGAAGAAAGTCTGCTGAAGGAATCAAGTGGAGGACATGTGAGTCTCTTGGACGGGGACGGGACAGAACCTCTCTCCGTCCCATAAGCCGTTCCTGGGGACGGGAATTTGTGTGGAAGGAGAGGCTCAGAGTCCCTGAACAGTCCTCAAGAGTAGTGAACAGAATAAAAGTTGATGTGGAAACAAATAGAAATGTTTACTATTCATGAGAGCGCATCAAGAGCTTTGTCCATGGCCTCATTCAATTAACTTTCCAGGACCACCTTCATAATATCTCCTCCGTACAGAACTCTTCATGCACTCCCAACCTACGAGGACGAGAAGTGAAAGTCTGTGAAAGAGAAAAGTTTTTTTTAACTTATAAGAGAGTCAAATGGAGGATTTGGAAAGCTATACTGCTTCTACCCAGCTCTCCATATACATAGATTCTCGCATGCTCTTTCCTTGGAGATTGTTCATGGGATGAGATGGAATTAGAGACGTGACAGTGAAGCGTGTCTGTCTGTGTGTGTGTGTGTGGGGAGTGGATGATGTGAGGAGAAAGCATGGACGTGTCGAGTCTGAGTTGTGTCCAGAGGAACGCGAGAACGCATCAGACACTTCATGAATAGACGACTCAGAATAAATGGAATGAGTGTGGAAGTCTGGACGGATGAAGGAATGGTGAAACTATTTCTCCCTATGCCCTTAACATTCTTTCCTTTGGATTGATTCAGATTTTCGCTCCGTCTCATTTCTCTCGCTTTCACTCTCTCTCTCTCCTCAGTGTCAAATCTCTAACGTCTCACTCCAACTTTCCCGTCATCCTTCCGTCTTCTTACAACATCTTTTTTTATTGTACGGCTCTACGCATCCATGGCATTATCTACACATACTTCCCCTCCTTCTCTTTGTTGCAACTCATCAAGATCAAAGAGCAGCTTCTCTGTCCCTTTCTGTCTCCTCGTCCATCCTTGTACATTTTAGTGGGAAACGCAAGGGAAGGGGAGAAAAGTGTGTGGGACACACGAAAGAGACTCTGGTTGTCCAGGAGAAAGCAATGAGTGAGAGAAGGAACGAAAAGAATTCCTATTTTTACTTAAAAAGAAGGCAGTAAAAAGAGAAACCAAAAAAGGAGAGATGTGAAAAAAAGAAAGAGAGAGAGAGAGTGGAAAGAAAGCAATTGGGAGACTGCATTTAATGATTACGCCTTGCTTACTATTCACGCTCCATAAAATAAAGTCCTCACTCCCCACCCCACCCAAAACCACCGATTCAACCACCCACAAACCATCACGCTCAACACATACACAGACTCCCACACGTATCATGACCAGAGAGAGGAAGAAGAAGAGGACACGCTACATGAGCTTTTAAAGAAAGGAAGACGGAAGAAAGAAGGGGAGGTCTGTCTGTCTCTGTAAAACTGTTAGTCACACTTGGATGGAGGAGAGTATTTGTTATGTGGTTGTCTAGAAATTAGGGAAAGTGGGAAAGTAGTTCAAGTAGGTAGCATAGAGAAAGTAGAGAAAGCACTGAGTGGAAAGAATGTAAGTTGAGAGGAAGAAGAAGAAGAAGCTCCGTTGGAATTGCCATCCCGCCATCTCATTGTCATTCCACTGAATCTCTCCGCGTCTCTTCTGCTTTCTTTTCCTCTCCTTTTCAACTTACTCTCCTCAAACTAAAAACTCTTTCACTCCTAACAACATTTACACGCCTTCACTTCCCTTCACTTGATTTCTTTAACACGAATTACGCTTACTTTTATTTCAGAGTCATTGTCGCTTTTTATTCTCCTCTTTCTTCTCCCTCTCTCTCTCTCTCTAAAAATATTTTCCCGGACAGCTGAAAGAGAAAGTAAAAAAAGTGGTGGGGAATCAAGTGCTTTCTCTCCTTCCAGTTCCTCCCATGGAGCTATCCAATGCCCATTCCAATACTTATCACTCCCATTCCTTCCTTCTTAGTCACCATTCTCACCATTCACTTATCGTTAGTCCCTTCACACAAGCGAGAAACCACTTAAGCAAATGAATTCATTTACTCTCTCCCACTTTCTCTTTCTTTTTATTCTTGCCCCCTCCCCCCGCTCTCTTCCCCCCCCCCCTTCATATCAATCTCTCTCATTCTCATTCCAATTACCACTTGTGTTTCATCCATTCATCCATCCACCCGTCCACCAACCACATCATATCTCCCCATCATTTAACTCCACTACTTTACACGCCACATCTTTTCCTCCAACACTCTCCATTCATTTATTCCCTCCTCCTCCCCACATTTTCATTTTTACAAGGACGCTCTCCCCTCCTCACTTTGTTATCTCTCTCCTCCACTGTCCTCCACGAAGCTTTGTTCTTGCTTCAAAGAAACGACTCCGTCGTCCATGTGGGGCTCAAGTGCAGCGTTAAAGTCTCGGCCAAGTTTTGGATGGGCTGAGGAGGAGAATGTTTGAATAACGCTGATTATGACGGGGCAGAGTGGAGAGGGATGGGTATAGTGTCCTGATATCTGATTGGAAAACATAGTTGGCTGCGTTGCTGGAGTTGGATTTGGGAGAAAGTTAGAGGAAGCACTTTGTTTTTTAATTCTCACTTGAGAGATGCTCGCTCCCTCCTTTCATACGCTCTTTGAGAGTCAGTGAGTCTGGACGGATTGTAAAGTAGACACGGAGGATAGGAGAGGAGGATGAGCGAATAGAGTGGAAGGGGAGAGTCATGGATGGTGAAAGTCATGAAAGAGATATAATGACTGAGTGTTAGTCACGTATTATGAGAGGTGAAGGGAAAGGATGGGAGACGGAGGACAGGACTCACTCCAGTAATGAGTCTTTATGAATGAATGTTTGCAGTTGGGATTGAGTTGATGCGGATTTTGGAGAAAGTGGAGAAAGTACTTGAGAGAGAGAGAGTACTTCACTCAGCTTGGAGTAAAGAAGGAAAGCAATTGGAAGGAGTCTCCATAGCAAGACGAGCTTCAAATTTGCTCAGAAAAAAATTAAAGTGTCTACAACTATAAGGATGAGTCCAGAAAAAGATTCCCCACTTTCTTCTTGAACATACTGTCTACATGACTCCTACTCCTATCGAGCTAAAAACGAGATTCTTGTTTATTTACTTGTTTTTGTTGAACATACTGGAGGCAGAAGCCATCTCATTCTCTATCATTGATTTTCATGACTCCATACACCATAAAACGGAGTCCGTAAAAGATACAGAGAGAGAGAGAGAGAGAGAGTGGTTTGATTAGAAAATGAATTTAGTAAAATTTCAATGGAATAAAAGCGGCTTGATAATTGAGGAGAGTAGAAGGAAGGATTCATGTATTCACAAAACAGTGGGATGTGCTCCATTCAATGTGAGTATGTGTGCAATTGGGTCGTTGTCGTTGGTGAAGTACTGAAGTGAAAGCGGAGTTGAGTAAAATCGTAAAATCGTAAAATGGGAGTGGAGCTGGAAGAGGAACATGAGTACAGTTAAGCTACTTAGCCTCAAAGCTCCCACCCCAACAAACAGTCCAAACTACACCTTTCTCCATTTAAACTCCATTTATTCCTCTCTCCCCGCATCTGCAATCGGGACTTATTGGACTGATCACGATGAAATCAATCGAGTGGGGATGGAGGTGAAAGCACTGGGAAACGATGTACAAGTAAGATTAAGAGTCGTCCAGGTTGAGGAACCTCTTCAAGTAAAAGTAATGAGGTGAGACCTTATGCATTGATAGAGTATAGAGCGATGTACATGTAATTCCTAACGTATGAATGTCGGCCCACTCAAAGAAAAGAAAAAAATTGCCAAGAAACAAATAAAATGAATGTAATTGGTAAAACGCTGGAGAAGAGAGAAAGCAAGTGAGTAAAAAGTGTAAGTTCTAAATAATTAGAAGGAGGTACGAGGGAAGACTAATTTATGAGGCTATGTAGTGGACACGAACACTCACATACTGGAATCTGGTCGCACAGTTGATACAGAGTGCAGAGTGAAGGTGGAGAACACGTACGTCTTGGCATTTTACGAGTCATTAAGTATACATTTAACAGTTGGCGTTAATCCTCAATATTAGATGATTTACACCGCTCGAACCAGAACCATTTGTTCCAGCTCAAACCTCAGCCCTATTTTACCGCAGTGTGATAGTAGAGAAAGCAAACAGGAGAAAACTGAATCTCACTTAATGTTAGTAGTATTCCTTTAAGGTGTATTGTATATCAATGTCAGAGCTTACAATTTTCCTTTGTACTTACTACTTAATATGCAAGGTACAAAGTACAGAGGAAAGCATAGAATTAGTCAAACACGAGTCGGTTGAACCCACACACAATATGGTAATGAGCAGAATTTAGATTAGGTTACATATTAAATCCTTCAAATAAAGAAAATCTACTTCTTTAGTAATCATGTTCATTACTAATGATGAGTTGGGCAGGGCCGGATAATGTGGCCAGCGCAGGCAGCCCCCAACATGTACATGAAACATTTTGCAGTTTTCAAAAATATGTAAAAAATAATATTTTTGCTTTTCAAAAACATGCAAATTTTTTTTTGCACATTTTAAAAACATGCAAAATAAAACATTTTCCACTTTTCTCAAAACATGTAAATAGAACATTGAGCACTTTTCTGAATCAAGTAAAAATAAAATCTTGCACTTTTCTAAAACATGTAAATACAACATTTTGCTTTACTAAAGAAAACCGTCAATTAAATCAAAATGGTGGTTTTTGTATGGAAACAAATTCCTGCCTAAAACCAATTCCTTCGTCCGGCCCTGGAGTTGGGAAACTATTCCGTCGTTTCATAATATGATAATATATTATGGATGTATCAATTTACGTGGAACGCTTAAAAGCGAATTTTAAAGATAGAAAGACATTTATTTAAACGAGACAATTTTCTTGTATAAAAGGAGCTGTGTGTCTCTTGACTTTTTGATTTCGTTGAGTTGTGAGGGAGCGGGAGCGGAGTAAAGTAGCTGGCCGAGGGGAAAAAAACTCTTGTAAAAACTGGAGCTGAAAAATGTTGGGGAAGAGCGTGTGAAAGTGAGTGGAGGAGTGAATGTCTCGTGTCTGTGTCAACATTTATTTAACCATGTAGCCATTAACATTTGTTTCATTTCTCATGCTCACTCATTAAAAGTCCTTCCTCCGCAGTTTCTCCCAATTCCAACGTTCTCAAACGTTCCCAACCCCAACTACGGCTCAATATGCAAATGACAGCGCTGTTTGCTTTCCCTTCCTCCTCCACACTTTCCCCAGTCCCAGGCAGTCAGTTTCCCTTTCATCTCTCCCTCTCTCCATGCAGTCCATTCTACTCTGCTGCTTGAAAAGAGGGGAGCAATTGAATATGGGAGAATATTAAGCGGACTTTGTCGCGTCATCTTCTTTTGAATTGTGTGAGTGCTAAATCCAGTTCCAGTCGATCACCAACCATTCACCCACCCGACGACGGGAAGGCACTCTGTCCCGTGTGATGTGTGGGTGATCGAGCGTGGACTGGACTTTGAAATTCATCTCATTCAAGATGCTCCTTGAATAGGTGTACCTACATAGGGCCGGATAATGCGGCCAGCGCAGGCAGCCCCCGTTGACTGAATTTTAAAAAAACATGTAAATGGAACATTTTTCACTTCTCAAAAATATTTAAATAGAATATTGAAACTTTTTAAAATCATGCAAAATAATTTTTTTGTACATTTCAAAAACATGGAAATAAAACATTTTCCACTTTTCTCAAAACATGTAAATAGAACAATTTGCACTTTTCAAAAACATGCAAATAAAATGTTTTGTACATTTCAAAAACATGGAAATAAAACATTTTCCACTTTTCTCAAAACAAGTAAATAGAACATTGAGCACTTTTCTGAATCAAGTAAATCGAACATTTTGTACTTTTCTAAAACATGCAAATACAACATTTTGATTTACCAAAGAAAACCATCATAAAAATCAAAATGGTGACGGCCCTGTACCTACCTACCTACCTACATTGTGAGCATTCTAAAAAATGAAATTATTTGAAGACATTTGGATTTGAGAGGATCGTAACTGAGACTGGAGAGGAAGATGATAGGTACAGTGACGGTAGGATATTTGGGAATTGGATTGTGTGGGAATTTCAGGTTGTGGTTCTCATCCGGAAAGATTAATTAATTTGTTTGAAATAGTATATAGGGTGGGGGGAGAGTGGGAGAGCGGGGGGGGGGGGGGAGAATGTTGGGAAGACTGTTTAATCAGCTTCCATCTCAATGTTCACTTGGATGGTTGTTGGTGGGATAATTATTCCGTCTCTCTCATCTCATCTCATCTCCTAATCTCATCTACTCCATCCACAGAGAAAATCTACCTGAAACTTGAAACGTGGTCCATCCCGGGAATCCTACTGAATTCCACTCAGTGCACAGCTCTCTCTCTCTCTTCATCCCGTCCGTGTGATGGTGATGGGGATCGAGTTGTGAGAGGACATCCGGAGGTGAGGCTACATCAACGCGGATGGATGAAAGATGAAGAGCCAAATTTGAGGTTTTGGATGGAGAATTCAAAGCTGTGGTTCTTTCGGATTGGCTGGCCACCCTTTCTCTCTCTCTCTCTCTCTCTCGCTCTCGCTCTCTGGGCCAAGTAGGAAATTTGGGACATTAGCGGAGGGGAGAAAGTGATTGTGGACTGGATATATGAAGCGAGACTAATGCGTATATATTTGTATGTATTGAGAAATGGAGAAGATTGGGTTGGAAGGAGGGAAATGGCTGAGTCCTTGAGTTGTTTCCCTTGTTATAAACTCGGAGATGGAGAGGCAGAAATCCAGATTTACATTGTTAATTGGGAGGAGATGTGGAGGCGATGTGGAGGAGCACTGCGGTGATGGTTTCAGTCAGAGGAAATGAATTGAATAAACGTATTTGTCTGTCGGACTCGGACAGAGGAATTTGATGCGGAGAAACCCAACCAACGTTGTTTTAGTTTTTAGTCAAGTGGAAGGGGAGAGAGAGAGAGAGATATAGTGGTTTGTCTCCCACGGAGATGACCAGAGAGATGAGATGCGGAGAGTGGATGAGATGACTGGATGGGAGAATGCTGTCCACTTTATCCCTTTCCTCTCATCACGCAGCTTGAGCTTATGGGCTGGAGATTTAGAGAGAGAGAGAGAAAGAGCAAAGTAGTTTTAGTCCAGGAAGGCTTAGTCCAAATTAGCGTGCATTGAAATAAATAAATGGATCTGACTCCCCGTCAAGACTCATCTTTCCATTCGGACTTTCACTTCCTCCTCCTTTCTTTCGCTATTCCTCCACTTCCCACGGACTCAGCGTCTCGCAAGTCCAGGGAAAGAGAAAGCGGGAGAGAGAGAGAGAGAGATGTGTCATAGAGACGGAGATGGAAATGTTTGGGTTGAGTTGAGACAGAAAGGTGGAGGTGACTCTACACGTAGGTACATAAGCAGATGGCTGGCTATATGGCTCCGCTCTCTGTCCATACGTATTTTGTAAGTAAGTGAAGAGAGATCTGTGGGATGATGTGGTTCGTTGAGTTGGGATATTTGGACTATTTGGGGAATTCGGAATTTCAGTTAAATGCTGAATTGGGTATAGAGAAAGGAGGAGAGAAAGGAGAGAGAACATGCGAGGACTGAAGAAGCTTGAGCAAGATTGATCAGCTAGACTTACAGGAAATTACGGGAGTAGTAGTTGCCAGACTTTCTCTCCCATTTTTTTCCCCGCTATTTACTCCGGCCAACTACTTTCACTCCGGACCATCATATATACATACATAATACATACAGCAGAGTGGAGAGAAGAGTGAACTCTCACTCTTCCTTTGTCCTTCTCTCCTTCCTCTATCCAGCTTGTTTTCCACTCCGTTTCCTTTTGTCCAGCTCCGGCTCCGGCTCAGATATGCTTGAGAAGGGAGGAAGGGAGGGAGGGAGGGAGGAGGAGGAGGGGGAGTGAGCTGGGAAATGAGACAAATAGACGTCCTTCCTCCCCACCCTTTCCTAGATTTATGTGCTCTACTTACATGTCAACCTCAGATACGCAAAGCACCCACCACCGACTCAAACTTGATGGCCGCACGGGAAATTTGGACCCGACTGAACATTTATGTCCCTACAACAGTCCTGACCATACCTGTCTCCTCTCCTCCCCTCCCTCTCCTCGCCCCTTCACTCCCCTCACATTTCAATGTCTACGACCATAAATGTCAGCCAGAGTCAGTAAGTGGAACAAACAAACTGAACAGAAGCATCATGAGGAGCCAAAGAAAGGGGAGCGAGAGCGCGAGCGGAGTGGAGGAGATGTAAATGAGAGGAGTGGAACATGTGTTGGGCTGCGAGATGGCTGCGGTGGCTTGGAAAGGATTCAAAGGATGATTCAGTGCCCGAACATTGATGGCGAAGGTTAGACATGATCATCTCGGAGCTCCGTATCTCTGCTCTGAAGTGGAGTATGTACAGGGCAAGAAAAGCATCCCGATTCTTCCCTGGATCTTCTCTCTCGCCCATTCTCTCTCCTAATGGGGAATGTGGATGGGAATGAAGGCGAAGGGAATGGATGGCGTTGGGAAAGCTCCATTATGCCTCTCACTTTCATTCATTCATTCATTCATGTGATGTATTGAGTGAGTGGAGTGGAGGATGTACAGGTAGCTCACTTTCTTATCGACCTCTTCCCCCCTCTCTCTCTCCCTTTCCACCAAAATCCACGACTCAACACGGAAAAGTCGAGTCCCAGGAGAAAGTCTGGAGAAAGTCGAGAGAAAGCACAGAGAGAGAGAGAGAGAGAGAGGGACAGAGACAGTGAAACCATTGAAAAACATGGAATCTCTTCACGTCCCAAACATTCATTACTCCGCGCCCCTCCCCTCCCCTCCCCTCCCCTCCCCTCTCATCTGCATCTCTCCCTCCTTCCTCTCCCTCCTCTCCCCTCCCCTCCCTTCCTCTACAAGCCTGCCCCACTTCAATAACAGCTCCGCAACCTCATTATTCCCATCATTTTTATATCACTCAAATATATGCTTCCATATCCCTGCCTTTACTTTCCTCCAAGTCAGTAAACCATCTCAAATCAAATTAAATCCAATTAAATTAAATCAGTTGAGTTTCTGGGGTATGTGAGAGTGTAGAGGGGAGGAGAAGGAGGAGGTGGAGAGTCGTGAATTGCTTTAAATGAGAGAGAGAGAGAGATGGAAACATTCTCAGTTTTAGTGAGAGCTCGAAATGATCTGGGTTTTAGGAAAAATACTTGAAAAGATTTGGAGCTCATAGAGAGGGAATGCTGTGTGTGAGTGGGGCTGTGTGTAGAAATGTATGTAAACATGATGTGGTTTGTTAGTTTGTTTGTGTGGTTTCGTCAGTTTCGTGTCGTGGTTTCAAAGGGAACGAGAGGAACAGGAATTTGACATGTAATCAATTATGTTTTTATATCCTTTTTGTTGATTGCTCTTTCCATGATGCATTCATCCATCCATGCTCCACGGCACCCCTACAAAACTACAACTACAACCGCACACAGTCATCCAGATCCAGCTCTCTCTCTCTCTCTCTCCGACCTACAATTCTCCCAACTAATATCCATCTTTGCATCTAAATCTAATGTGAGGGGAGCATAGGAGCCGCGTAGACGTAGAGATTGTGATTTTGTCATGTTTCAACTTTGTAAGCCGACTAACTTGCTCAGCCTACTCACTACTCGCAGTGTACATGCAGAGTTGTTGTAGAGCATTGGAGCACGTAAGCGCACACGTATTATCATCATTCCTTTCTCAAAATTTTTCTTTTATCATCAAATATTTGTAGTGGTAGTAGTAGTAGTAGTCGAGTTCCCATGTCCACGTACATACGAATATTTACGGAATGAGTGAGTGAGGATGGAAGAGAGCAAAATTCTAATCCCTCCTCCGCTCCCCTACTTCCATACAGCTCATCTAAAATACATCAAATGAGTGAAACATTAATAAGCATGAATTCCTTTTCAGAATTGTGATGGAGCTAAAATATATTATATAAGGATTGGCCCCCAAAACCTGTTGCCTGGAATTCGAATCCGCTTTCATATAATTACCAAATTACCTACATATGCATGCATATGTAGTAATGAAAATAAATAATGCAGGGCTTTGGAAGTACAGGTATAGAGCCCCGAATAGGGATTAAGTCTATTAAATGGAGGGGAAATATTTATGAGGAATTGACTGAACAAATTCCACGTACCTAGCTGTACATTTTTAATTACATTTTATTATGTATTATTTAATCGAGTGATGGGATGGAAGGGAGTCCAATAATGGTACAGGCTCTACATAGACATCTCTCCTTCATCCCTACACGCAAATCATGGAAATGAATATAAATCTTTGAGACACGTAGTACGTCCCTTGGTCTCTTCTTCTTTCTCTTGTACATACGCACTCCATTACCATTCCCTAAACATCGGCCGAACATCGGACGCATTCTGAATCTGGAATCATCTTCCCTTCAAAATACTTGGAGGACGGACAGAGACACAATTTTAATTTCATTCCGCTCCCAAATTAATTATTACTCCCCCCCCCTCCCCTCCCCTCCCCTCCCCTCACTTCACAACAAACGCCAATTTTGTAGAATTGCTTACTTAGAGGGAGTAAGTACTTTCTTCGTTCTCCGCCACGGACCAATTTTGTAATACTATGTATTATATGCAAATTAATGTTATCGTAATGAGACTTTCTCCAGGAGCAGGAGCAGGAGTATAGAATTTAATTTGGACGAGAGTGTTTCTCAGGCATGTTTAATTATGCGCTCTCAAAATATTATGTAGATGAACGGACGAAAGGATGTGTTGTTTCCGATTTTGTGACATGCATTTTGGAGAAAGGGAAAGTCCTTCCGAGTATTCTGACTCTTAACTTTGTAGTCAAGATATTTTTCTGGCAAATTAAAATGGAAGCTCCTTGAAAGGTTGTAAATTGAGCTGTGGAAGCTGTTGCTGTTCCTGTTCCTGTTGCTGAATGGTATGCTCCTTGCTGTTGGTGGGAAATAAATAATTTAGTCAAGGATTCCAACTGTGCTTTAATTCCTTTGTTTATTGTTTCCTGGACGAGTTGAGATGCTGAGGATGAGGGAAAGAGGGTTGGGTGTACCGTACGTCAGGGTATGTTTGTATGTACCATCGTGTGGATTTATGTCTGGGATTTATCCTGAAAATGGAGCATTGTCCCTGAGCTGTATTGATTAAGTTGTGACGCGGGGGAAGATAAAAGAGAATTTATTTGACTGGTAATAATAAGAATTAATTGAAATTTGGATAGTCCACGACTTATTTTAAAGACATCATTTCCCCAAAGTCTCCAGCCACGCTCTTTACTCCCGAGAGTGTGAGGAGTGGGAGGGAGGGAGGGGCAGTGGATGAGCTGGAATCAGTCTCTTGCCCAATTAATAATAATCAAACTTTCCGGCTTTGTCAATAGACTTTCTCCCAGTTTGTGATTTGTGTAAACAGAGGAATTGGAAGACGAGCGAGAGAGAGAGAGAGGAGAGAGACAGATGGGTGGAAGTGTGGAGTAGGAGGGGAGGGGTGAGGAGAGAGGGAAAGTAAATTGTAAATGGATTATGGGAAGGTGACTCTTGTTGAAATATCTCAGGATTAAGCAACGTACTTTTCCCACTTTTCTACTGGATCAACGTTTACTAAGGAAGAAGAAGAGCGGCTCCACCACTCTTGTCTCAGCACATGGGAAGAGCGGAGGAGCTATAAGTTCTAACGTGGCTTTCTCCACTTTCTTGGCTTTCTCTCTTTACTCAGGAAGGAGAGGTTGGTAGAGGTTGGTGTTGGTGTTGGTGGCGGGAGGGAGTGGAGAGAGAAAGAAGTGAAAGTCTGCTCTGGGTTGGATGTAAAATGGAATATTTATTTCCCTCAAAGTGAAACTATATCAACTTTCCATTTAAATGATAATGTCAATACGGACTCAATTTATTTACGTCCCCATCATACATCCTGGGCCTTCCTCCCTCCCTCCTCCCGGTGGCACTCTCCAATCCTTCGCTTTGATCTCCTCTCCTCTCCTGCTGTTATGCGGAAGACGTGGAGAAGATAAGGAACCTACTCAAGACGCATATTGCCTATCTCTCCCCTCCTTCTCCACTCCCCAAACCCCAAAAATTTCCACATTAGACTCCATTCGCCATGGTGAGGAGTCTCTTGTAACGGTCTTAAAGGGGCTCTCACTCTCATTTCCACGTTGAGTGGCGTAGACTGTAACAAGGAAAGAAACGAGAGTGAGGGAGAGAGTTGATGGAATTTAATTTGTAACAATCTCCATAAATTGGGACACTGTTACTTGATATCTCTCATTTTAAAAATTTAACTTTCTCTTTCCCCGCCCCGACTCCTCACTCACTCACTCACTCGGTGAGTACTCTCATCATTTCATGAGTAATCATATGGCTGGCTCTGGTTGAGTAAGTTTAAGTGAAAAGAAATAGAACGGCGACTGAGACAGTTCTCACGAAATTTGTGAGGAAATCCTAAACCAGAGCTGCATTATTCCCGCCTGCTTTATTTTATGTTCAGTCAGTCTCAGTCCTCCCACTCTGATATTGTCTTTATCAATTTGATTCTTCAAACATTGCCCCCTCTGCTTTCTCTCTCTCTCTCTCTCTCTCTCTCTCTCTCTCTCTCTCTCTCTCCACACACACACAATGTACACAATGAATATGGACTTTCCCTTCTCTTCCTGCTCTCTCCCTTCCACTGGCATCATTTGGCAATCGCTCTTTCACTCAGTCGAATGGAGAGAGGACAAGAAGAAATGGGAAATAACTGGAATTGTCTTTGATCACAACTTGCACTACTTCGTAATGGGAAAGAGAAGGAGAAAGCAAAGGACACGGAGAGAAAGTTGGGTGAGTTAAGGAGAGGAAAGAGTAACTGGGTGTAATACAGATACATCATGTAAAGTATGTTAATGTAGTAGAGAAAAAAGGTTATAAAGTAAGATAGGTGCGCTGTTCGTAGTATTCGCAGTATGTATTTGTTGAATGGATAGATGGATGCTTGTTTGTAGCCATACACTTTTGCCTCTCGACTAAAAGAAAGAGACTCGACTCACGTGACAGATGAAGGTGTTTTCTGACGTGACATCCTTTCTTCTTTTACTCCATTTTCCTCCTTGTCCTATTTTTTTTCGTGTGGCAGGAAAGGATTCGAGTTACGAACTGAGGAGACTCCGGACTCCCTCTCCATTTGGCATCACATTAATTTTCATTCTTTCCTCTGATTTGCATTCTTCTTTCCCCATTTGCGTATTTCCCCATTTCTTACATTTTGCTCTTAGCTTCCTAAGTCTATCTGAATTTTCTCTTGGGTCCTGCCTTTCTCCTCCAAATCTACAGACACTCACCAATTCTCCTTTGTACTCAGTGCAAACTTTGCAGTGGATGAGGGAGGATGGACGTAAACATGCGTTTCACTCGATCCCTTCCCTCCCCTTCCTTTCCCTCCACTCTCCCCCCATCTCCCAAGTCCCAAGTGATGGATTGAGTGGGGTAGGGGAGAAAGCCGAAAACAGCTTTGAAATTGAGTGAAATTGAGTGAAATTGAGGGAAGGTGGATTAGCTTAGTGACTCAATTGACATTTTCATTCTTGAGACGTAGGGTAGAGGTACATTGGGAGTAGCACGGGGCTTATTCATATGCTTCTTCATCTCGGCAATATTGTTTTTGTGTTTGTTGGGAGGGTGAGGGAGGAGAAGGAGGGGAGGGGGAGGTTGTTTCATCATGTTTCTTTTTATTAGATTTTCTTTGGAGGACGGGAGGAGAAAGTGTTTGGGGCTTCCTCATTTAATCCTAATGGAGAAAGACGAAGCCTTTGAAATTGTTTTGGGTTGTTGGCGTTGGCGTTTGGAATGGCGGTGTTTGTGTGTGTGTTTGTTTGGATAGATGTTTGGGAAATGTAGGACTGGCTCTGGCTGTTGACGGAGTGTCCCTGGATGTTGGTGCAGTGAGAGGAAAAGGTGAAGGAGGTGGAGGAGATGAGAAAGCTGGTGATGCGCTGGAGGGGAATTGGGAATTGGAAAGCCAACAGGATGGATACAAACGTGGATCATCTTTCCTTCAAGGAGAGATTTGTTGTGAGGGAGGACGGATGGTGATGGTGATGGAGGGAAGGAAGTAATGAGGAATGATGAAATGATTAGGGGAGAGGGGAGAGGAGAGAGATGCCTGCGGGGAAACGATTGGAAATTTAGATATGCGTTTTCCGCCTTTCCATCTCTTCTGCGAATATTACTGACGAGAGTGTTATGGACATTATGGGCGGTGAATGGAGGTGAAGAGAAAGGAGAGAAAGCAGAGCGACACTTTGGACATGTTGTGGGAGACGGATAAAGTTTAATGTGCTTCAAAGCTTTCAAGAATCGGCTTGGAGTTGGACTCCATGTTTCCCTATGTAGGAACACCCAGACGGATAGATAGGTGATGTAAAAGATGAAAATAAAATTTGATTTGGGAAAAGAAAGATGCGGAATGAGAATGTGTGGGATGAGACGGGGGAGGAGAAAGTGAGATATTGGGGAGAAAGGTTTGGAATTGGAAATGACACAGAGTTTTAGTTCCACTCATTCAAATCCATGGGGCGAAAAATTGTTTTCTGACTTTCTTGAATAAATTGGATGAGATAAAGTGGGGAAAGTTGAGGATATGTTACGATGAGTTTTCTCCGCTTTATGTTATGTTGGTGTTGAGTCTCGCGGGCGGTGTGGTGGCGGTGGAGAGTGTTTGAATTTTGGATATTGAGTGGAATAAGCTGTACCGGATGAGGATGTTCATGATGATGGGAATCCGAGGAATCTTTTCTTTCTTTTGGGTGTGACTTGGAGCGTCTCAAGATTCGTGTGGTGAGTCTGGCGAGCCTTGTGAGGATGTGCGTATGGATGACTCAGTCAGTTAATTGATCGCATAGTTTGAGTGGAAAAGTTACAAGTTGGGGAAAGTTGAAAGCTCATGATGCATGTTCCAAGGTTTTGGACCTTTTGTTGTCTTCCCGCTACTCCTGTTCCTGTTCCAGCCGCCAAAAAGAAAACTTAATATATATTTAATAAAGAAATTTGAAGGGGTTCCTGAATAAATATAAAAATGCAAAAAAAATGGCACATCCAGGAATGAGTTATGAGGGACGTGACTCTGTTCTCTGAGCTGGAATAAATAGGGGGAAAGTGGGAAATTGGGAAAGAGGCAAGGGATTTTCAATGTCCGAGAGATGCTTCATTTGGCAAGATGTTAAGTTTTGAGTTTTTGGGGAGAGTTTGTGGTGGGTGAGTTGGTTGCGTGTGGAAGTGGTGAGTCTGTCTGAAGGTCTTTGACTAATGTGCTGCTGTTGGTCGTGCGAGTGACTGGTTTGAACGGTTTCCACGGTTTTCCTTGTGGAGGTCGCTGGGGGGAATGTTGATGGTTAATCATTAATCCAGTTGTTCATGTCAGTCTAATGGCAAGTAATTAAGAAACCCAGCCGAGGTTACGTTTCCAAAGTGGAGAACCAAAGAAACTGTCTCACAGTCCCCGTCCATTCTTCTCTCTCTCGCTTTCTCCGCTCCACTATTAGTAGAATTTTCACTTGTTTCCACAGTGGAAGGGAAGGCGACTGTTGGCTGTTGGATCGCTCCAAGAGAAGCAATTGATTTTTCAGCTTTACCCCAAACCCACATAAATCCTGGATTTTATTATAGGAACAGAAATAGAACGGCCAGATTGGCTTGTATGGTCAAGTCATCCCAATTCCCTCAGACGCCATGGCACCGCATGGCACCCCACAATTTCTTAAACTCATTAGCCCATCTCTTCTCTCGCTCTTTCCTGTACGCACAGAGTCTCGCTCAACTCTTATATAAGCCACTCAGTAGCTTCTATAGCTCCACAATCTCATACGGAATTTTAGAATTTTGGGTGGGGATTATACACAGGCGTACATACATACTTTCCGCATGTCCAGATCCAAAGAACGCGAAAGATTGTAAGAATGTGTCTGGAGAATCTAATTAGGTTAGTCTAACGGAACAATGAAAGGCTCTGCTCACCACATTTCCTCAGCTCGACACTCGATAGGCAGCTTGAATGGATTTTTAATTTGTGCCTTCACAAGTACTCCCATTCTTCATCCTTCTCGCGAGTGGAGCGGAATTTACAAAATAAACCAAAAGCTGAACTGGTGTAGTAGTTGGTTAAATTTACATGAAAGACAGAATAGAGATGAAGTTGGAGTTTTGAAATAATAACTAGAAGGTTATTTAGTATTGAGACTGCATTGAATGCATAATTGAGGGAAATAAACATATGAGAAGCAATGAATTAGTCACATTGAAACTGGAATTAAAACAAAATAGAGGATTCCTTTGGGAGTGCATTGAATAATGAGTTGCTAGTTCCTTCACGAGTCTTTTCATCTTGAATGGGATGTGTGTGGAAATGGATACCCGGAAGAGACCAAGGGAGTGGGGAAGGGGGGAGGGGGGGGGGGGGTTTGGTGGTGTGGTTGTTAGGTTTAAATTTGTTGCTATCCAGGAACATTTGAAGGAACTCTCGCCTAGCTGACAATTTAAGCGGAGAAAAGCTATAAGCAAGCTCCTCAAGTCCTTTCCCCGCAGTGAAAGTTGTAGTCGTAAGTTAGTTGAGAGATGAGTGTGGAAGGGTCTGGAGCACATGATTTTCGAATCGGAAATTGCGTTGAATATTTCTTTTGACAAAGTCCCCGACTGAGAATGTGGTTTCATGGAGCGATGAGTGGGAAGGGAATTCCTCTTGGTGGGGAAATGACAATGAGAGTCCCAAACTCCCCTCATCTCATCTCCTCCCCTCCCTTCTCCATCCCAAAGTCAATAAAATAAAACTTTTATTTTGCTTATTCCTTCCATTTCCGCTCCTTCTCTTCCGGCCACGTCGTCCTCCCCTTTCACTTCCACTTTCACTCTCCTCACGGATCTCTACAACACGACCTTTACAATTATTCAACCGTTCCTTTTCCTTATTTATCCATCTGCTCCGTGCTCCATGTCAGAGCTTGAGATGTACTCTCCATTAACCTGTTCTCGTCTCCTCTCTTCCGTGAGGCTCAGCATCGTATGTTTGTGGGGCGGAAGATAATCTGTCAGAAACCATAACTACTTCTCATCCCAAAGTCCCCAAAAGTTTTGCCGTTCCTTGTATTGAGAGTCGACACTGAGGCGCTAGGAATGTTTGAGGAAAGTGAAAGTTGATTGAAATAAATTTGACAAAGGAGAAAGTTTGTTGTGTGACTGGGAGTACGAGGAGAAAGCTTCCTTTCCATAAATTCCCCAATTAATGTTTTATTACATTCACAAACTTATCCTCCGTACGTGGGTCCTCTCTTCCGCTCCACCTCAACCTCTCAACTCCTCTGTAACCATTTCTTCCGTCCTCAATGCTTATTTTAAGAGTGCGTCTCCTCCCTCTCCTCATCCGTTCCTCCATCTACGCTCCGCTCCAGAGGATGAAGTAATCAATAGTTTAACTTGAACTTCATCTTCTCATCTTCCGTCTCCGGGTTGCTTCCACGTTCCAAATTCTGACGACACTCTTGATTTTACATGATATGTTTCTCCTGTTCACTGATCGTGAGTGGATGGGGGAAAAGTGGAGGGATTAAGAGAATGTTCCTTTAAATAGTAAGTGACTGGTTGGCTGGTTCCTTGCGGTGTATTCAAATTGAGTGTGTAAATAGTAAACTGGGGATAGATGAGAAGGAGGAGGTCGAGGAGGGGAGGGCAGGGGGAGGAGAAGGGGAGATGATTGAAAAGGAGTAATGAGGAGTGAAAGTGGTGAAAGTAGTGAAAGTAATGAAGTAGTGAAAATAGTTGTAAATTGGATTAGCGGAGACAGGACAAAGAAAGTATGGGGAGGATTTCTTATCTTTCATCTCTTTCTTTCCTCTCCCATAAAATTACATGATTATGTTTTTAGTCTGATTATTTGATGATGAAGAGGAAGGAGTCAGAAGAGGCAATTGAGTCCGTCCTTTGTGTGTGTGCGGATGGGATGCGGAGCCGGATGAGGTGTATGCCGACCTTTGGGTTGGAGTTGGAACTGTGGACGTTGAGGAGGTATGGGCTGATGTACAACAGGAGGAATAATCCATTCAAACTCAACTCTCTCCTCCACATCTTCATTATTTTCCAGTTATTTCAAGTTTTCGCCTCATTCTTACGATTAGTTGTAATGCGTGACTGAGTGGAGAAAGTAGGAGAAAGTAGGGAGATGACGAGTGTGTATCCATGTGCATATGTCTAGTCTCATGTATCTCTTCCGCTTGTATGCAGTTTCATCGAGTGTGTAGATCTCTGTCCTGAGTCTCTTGTACACAGAGATGAAGAGAGTTTTTGGTGTAGCAGAGCAGAAGAGATGAGATGGGCCCGTGAAGGTTCTTGTAAATAAGCAGAGGAGGAGGAAGGAAGGAATAGAGAGAGAGAGAGAGAAAGAGAGAGATGGGAAGGTTGATGGCTTCAAAAGGAAAGAAAGGAGAGGAGCGGAATTCAAACTCCTGAGTCTCACAACCATCCATACATCCGTCAGCCCGTCCATCCTCCATCCACCATCCATCCAGTCTTGCACACAAATCCATTGATGGGATGGATCGATACGACAGCCTCTCTCTCTCTCTACTTTCCCTTCAATCCCTTTCACTCTCTCCTCCACTCGGCTCTGTTCTTCTGTTCGGTATTCAAGAGTCAGCCTTTTGCGTGGAGCTCTTGTAGCTCAACGTGTAGCTTGTTCAATTGTACATCACATCTGCTTTGTGGCTGTGGCCGTAGCCGTAGTGCTAAATCCCCTTCTCTCTCTCTCTCTCTCGCTCTCTCCCCCAGTCCACGAGTAAATAATAATAACAATAATAATGAAAAGCTTGCCGAGTTGCCTAATGAAATCCCGCGCGAGTATGATGGAAAAAATAATTGCATGGAAAATTAATTTGTGTCCTTCAAAGCGACGCAAGTTTGTACAAGTTTATCCGCTTTCTCTTTTTTTTTCTCTCTCTCTCTTTCTCTCTTCCTCATTCGTCGTCGTCGTCGTCCACAAGACTCTACTGCGTGAAGGAAGAGACCACAAGAGACGATCACTCTCGAGATGCATTTTGGGATATTCAACACAAAAAGCGTATAGCTTAGGGAGAGAAAGATGCTCACATCCCGCACTTTCCAAAACAAATCTTCCTACTTTCAATCTCCAATCATTCCCATATATTTTATTCTTATCTTCAGCCTCCTTTCACTTTCCAATATCTTTTTGCCCGGGAAAACAGTCACTTGACGCTTGAGTCTCCCCTGATTCTCCTTCTTCTCTGTTTCTGGCCTATTTGGTAGTCATGGATTGTTGTGTGTATTTTTCACTTCTGTCCATTCCATCCACGGAACCATAGCTCACTCTATACTGTACGACAGATTAATTCAGTTAGAAATCCCGAGCATTCCGCTGCACACAACTCCATGAAATTCATCCACTCACCCAATTTTTCTGATGAGCTCAATTAGAGCTACATAACTGAATCCCTCCCCGTCCCCATCTCCTCCCTCGACTCCCTTTCAATTACGTTCCATTAGCATTTTATCCTTGAGAAGATCTAATTCCCTTAATTTTGAGTAACAATCTTGTTAAGCTCTATCGTTTAAACTAAAGTCCTCTCTCTCTCCTCATAGGCTCCCGGAAGAGATCCTCAAATTAATCTTGAAGCTCCAAATCTTAACGCACAGTACATATATATGGGCAGAGTGAAAGTCATGGGAGAGAATTTCTGATTTTGTTTGATTTGGATTCTGATTTCTACCTTGTGTTTTCTCCATTGGATCCTCTCATGTGAGATTTTGGTTAAAAGCAAAAATATTTTCCTGCCATTATTATTATTATCCTGCTGAAGCCCCCTCTGAGTAACGCGGCCACAGAGCTTTTCCCACTTTCCGCATTATCTTCATACGTCCATGTGGCATGTGGTATATTCGTATTTTATAGAGAAATTCAAGAGAAAAAAAATTATTTAGAATTTAGTTTTCTACTGCTCCGAGAAGAGAGTATGTAGTTGAGACTGAGAGTGGGAAGTAAGAGGGGAGGGAGGAAGAATAACAAAATGGGATGGATATGAATGAATACGGATATAAGAAGGACCGAGTGAGTGAGTGGTGTAGGTAGAGAAAGGAAAAAGATATGAAAATCCAATATTGAAAACTCATGGAAAATTGGCAGGAGAAAGTTTTGCTGACTTTTTAGTGTGAGAAATTGGATGAGATTCTCCAAGACGGGAGGAAATATATAGAAGGAGAGACCTTTTCAAGGATTTAGCTTTGAACTGTGTGTCAGTGTGTAAATGGATGCGGAATGGATTCAATGGATGTCGGAGCCGGAGTCTACATGGAGCCTCACAATTCCCTTTCAGCGCTACAGCTCCAGCTCCAACCACCCCTCCGTCCAGCGGCGGATACAGAAATTTTGTCTGGGGGGGGGCTAACAATGTTAAGCCGCCATATTGGAAAATGGCCGCTCCTATCTCTACAATTTTAAAAAATTTCCTTCTGGGGGGGGGGGGCTAAAGCCCCTAACCCTCTGGATTCGCCCCTGCCTCCGTCAGTAGTCAGTCCTCAGGACTCTCCTTGACGCAGCCAGAGCTACATGTGAGCGGGAATGTTCATTTCAAATTTATTCATGTGTATTTGTGTTACGAGTTGGAGATGAAGGATATGGAGAAAGTTGGTGGGGGTGGTGGTGGAGCCGCTGAGAATGTGACTGAGGTGAGGGAAATGTGTCTCCATGTCGAATGACATAATGAATGACATAATAATAGGAGACATGAGTGACAGGGGAGGAGTGGAGGAGTTGTCAGTGTCAAGGAGGTAGAGAGAGAGAGACAGTGAGAGAGGGTTGGAATAATTACAAGAGCCTTTTGACACTTGACACGCTCACAGCCTCTGCACCTACAGTCCACACCTGTTCCCCCAAGAAATCTCTCCGATGGAAGCGTATAGGGCAGGACTCCCAAGACGGCGAGGAACACCATCTGAATCTTAAATCATCTCTCGCCTTTTGCCTTCCTCTCAACATCACTTTCACTCCTGTCTCCCACTCTGTCCAATATATATTCACTCCAGCAACTCTAAACAAGGACGATCCCTTTCTTTGTTTTGACAGCCTATGACGCTCTCTCTCACTTTCTCTACCTCCGTCGCTCTACCGCCAAACTTCGTAAAGGTCAGCGGACATGATGGGAATTGAGAGTGAAAGTGAACGTGAGTTATGCTAAGTATTGGACTGTGACCAATTGTGAAGGATAGACAGGGGAGAGGAGGGGAGTGGAGGACAGGACAGAAATTTGCCTCGGCAAACGAAAACTTTCACTTTACATTTTATTGTTTCAACTAGGGACACGTCCATCAACTTTTTTATCGACACTTTTTTGCTCTGCTCACTATACCTTATAGTAGAAGGATTCAGAGACGGTGAACAAGATCATCTTGGTAAAACATGGAAAGGAGCCTGCCTTTCACTTTGACGCTCTTTGGAGGAGCGCATCTGTAGGAATTTCAAATAAGGAACACGCTCCTTGAGTCAGTCAGTCTGTCCTCCGTATTAACTTTTATTGAGTGAAGCTGCTGCTGTTGTTGTTGTTGTGACTGGAGGTTAGAAGCGGCTGTGTGGAGGGATTTTGAAAGTGGTGCTGTGTGTGGAGAAAGTCAGGGTATTTAAGGAGGTGCACATCCATTCCATGCGGGATGATCTAGAAGGTAGGAGACGTGGAGACGTAGGAAGAGGGGTGGGGGGGGGGGTAGGTTTGTATAAGGTGCGAGTGGCTCTTCCTTCCACTCTCAGTCCCGTCTCCCTCCTCCTCACGGTGCCTTACATGAGCCTTCTCAATTGAGTTTGGCTTAGTCGAGTGGAGTTGATGTGAATTGGATGATTCTCATGTCTTCTCATCTTTCTTTCCATCCATCCGGCCCCATTCCCGCATCATCTTCCTCATCTTCTTCTCTACTACTCATCCTGAGTGAGCACATATTTTTTTCTCAAATTACATTTTACCTCTCTTCTCCTTTTCTTCTTCCCGTTCCTGGCGCGGCGGTTCCTCCTCTTGAGTCTCCAACTGTTAGGAGTGAGGAGCGGCATCTGGGACGTAGTTGGAGATGGAGAGAAATGAATACAGATTGTGGAGATAGGTGAGAGGGGAGTGGGAGTGGGGCACTGGAGAGTAGGGGAGCGGGGAGGAGCGGGAACAAGTGGATTTTTGTGAGGGAAATTGGAAATTGTAATTCCTCCATTGCAGTGTAAGACTTTTCTCGTTCGAACGGCTGAACGATGCCACGCGAACGGGGCGCCGTTCTATTTTCCTGCGAAGGCATGAGCTTTCGATTGGAAAAGCACGAAGGCCGAGCTTTCGAGTCCGTTTTGCCCCCCGAAAACGCCCTCGCGCTTTGGGGTGGTGGAGCGTTTTACCATTAGGGAGTGAAGTTGACAATTTCTGCTGGCACAGGTAGGTAGGCAGTATGTATATCGTGAACACAGTATAGGAAGGATTAAGTATAGAAGGTACTATACTATAAAGGGTCTCACAGCTATAACGTCATACGAACTTCCTCAAATTCTGTCTAGCTAATGTTAGTGATAGGGTGTATTTTTTTCCAGACCCCACCTCCCTCAAACTTTATCACGTTATGATCTTAGAACCCCCATAGTATTATTGCTAATTAAATGAAAATAAAAGCAGTTGTCAGACCGATTCAAAATATTTATGTATTTTAGTTGAGTGATTGAGTGTAATCTGTAAAACTAACAGTTGCTAAGGTGCGGCTGCATTGCTTAAACTGTGTGCATTCCTAAACCAAAATACTAAAATACCAAACCAAAAGCAAAGCCAAACTGACAAGTGACGACCAATCACAAAGTAGGTCATAACTTCTAAAATTTCTAAAAAAGAAAAAAAGCTTTTACTACTTACACAGCAAACTCAAAGTATTAGAGTTACAATTACAACTAAAATAAAGAGTTCTGGGTGTGTGGCAGTTTTTCTCAGTACATAAAATTTTGACCATATTTTGCTTTTTCTACTGTTTTTAATTTGAATAAAATATTAAATAAAAAAACAAATGCTACCATTTTTTGTTGTTGTTTTAGTTGTTGGAAATTGATAGTACATAGTAAATTACACACACAGTCATAAAATAAATTAAACTTATTAAACTCCACAACATCACAATTTGATAATTTATAGTATTCAAACATTTCATACTCATATCCTCTCATATAGCCCAGGCCCTGGTAGGCGGTGGGTAAGTAGGTAGTAGGTACTTAGGTACTTTTAGAGTGGAAAGTTGGAAAGGGAAAAAATCTACAGGTAGACAAAATATTATCCGTCCGTCAAGACGGCCGGGAGGTGGAAACGCTTTTTCATGAGCTTTCAGGGACCCACATGAGCCTTGAGTCCGTTTCAAAACGCCGAAAGCTCCATGAGTCCGTTTTTTGCGCCCAAAAATTGAACGAAGCTCATGCGAGGCGAAACGAACGATTATGAACGTTTTTCTTACACTGCTCCATTGCATATTGTGTATGAAGTATGGTGTAGAGGAGGCTGTAAAAATGAGGAGAATAGACTTTGGGGGAATTTTGGGGGAAGCGGAGGTCTGGACGACGGGAGGAGGGGATGGAGAAGAGGTAAAGATTAGAATGAGAAAAGAGACAGGGAAATTTCCTACGGCTGTTGTCCTTAATGCTCCAGCTGAGAAGAATTGGAGCGAGAAGGAGGAAGACGGAGAAGAGGAAGGGAATTCAACTTTTCAATGTTATTCTCTCTCTCACTTTCTCTCTCTCTCTCTCTCTTCTTTTTCATATTGGAATGTTTGAGAATGTTTGGGGAGGTTGGAATGGACACGTCTTTCTTCTTTTCTCATTCCCTCTTTCAATCTTGAGCACTTTCACTCCTCTCGTCCTTCCTCCTACTTTCTACTTTCTCCCCTCACTTCATAAACAACAAAAATGGAAAGAAAATACAAAAATAGAAAAATAAGACGTGGAGAAAGAGAGATAGGGGGGAAAGTATTTTCCCTATCCTCTAATATATGTACATGTAATATGAAAGGCTTGCTAATGCTCATTTAAAATGCATGGACACAGATCCAAGGAGGTATTTTTTTATTGAAAATTTAATGCGTGGAAAGATGAAAGCCTTCGATTATTCCCTCCCCACAATCTCTCTTCCTCTAATGCTCTTTATCCTCACAGCCCACTCACCACTCTCTCTCATTCCATTCATCAGCACATGAGCCGAGCGAAAGGAGAGGAGAAGAGAGGGAACTCAAACAAGTGAAAGCCAGGATGCTAAAAAGCATGAGAAAGAGACAATAAGCATTGAGGCTTTCCGTTTTCGTCCTCGAATCTATCTTCACTCCAGTCCAAACTCGGGATGAGTTACTCCCGAGAGTGCCTGAGCAGAAATGAGTTAAAATCGAGGAGAGGAATGGAAAGACTCAAGATAGAAAAAAGAGAGGACTTTTTCCGTGTCTTCGTGTCTCCGTTTGTTCGGCAAATGACTGAGAGGAGGAAGAAAGAGCAGAGTAAGGGACTCCACTCCTTTCCTTTCAACAACTACACAACCAGTTAAATATTGTATTTTTCTCCATCATAAGCTTCTCTACTACTTCGAGCAGTGCAGTTCCATATTTTAAGGACACAAATCTGGCGGAATTCATTTTGTTTTCTTGTGTATTATTTCTCGTATTAACGCTGGAGGCAGTCGAAGAAAATGCGATGATGCGGAAGGAAAGGAATGGAAATGAAATGATTGAAATGCGAGCTGGCGTCATATGTATTCCCTCCACCAGAATCTCAATGTCATCCACTACGAGACCTGGGACGGTCGGGGACTCACTTATTTCTCCTAACAAGTAGATACAGTAGAGAAAGTGGAGAAAGTAGAAAGAGAGAGAGAGACAAGTAACTGTGAGAGATACTGTGAGATGTGAGTAAAAGTACGAAGACGTAGATAACTACGTTACGTACTGTGGCGAGGGAAAGCACCAGGTTTTTTAATGGTGGTTGTACAAGGATAGGGGAACTGAGTACGTCATAGATTAAGAAACAGAGAGGAGGGAGAGGAGAGGCGGAGGGAAGGAGGATGGGTGGGAGGCGGTGGGAGGGGGAGCAGGGAGAAATGAGGAAAGAAAGCAAGAGAGAAAGAATCCAATACTGCTCAATAACAGACTTACTGACTTACACCAGATTTTGTCCAAAGCTGATAGAATCCAGTTTGGAGAATACTCCAGTTATTAGTGTGTCTCTTGTTGGGGACGTGAGTAATATAGTGGAAAAAATACGAGGAGAGAGAGAGAAAGTTAGAGAAGAAAGTAGAAAGGAAAATAGTTGATGTTTCATGTGCAATGTTTTGTCGTCCTTGGACCTTTAACGGGATTTATGGGCAGTTCATGCGCTTTCCTTTTATTTCCCTAACTTTCCGTCTGGGTCTGGGGCGAAAAGGATAGATGTTCGGATCGGAGGAGGAACGGAGAAGCCTGAGGAGAGGACGTGGAGCTGTTCAAGTCAAAGTGTGTTTTGAAACTCCAATTATTTCCTAGTTACGTTCAAGTACGTCCACTTGCCTCAGAATTAGTCTCGAGTCTCCGCGTAGAGAGAACGTGGGACGGGAGCGCGAAAGTCCATTGAGACCACGACAGACGTGTTTGTACAAATGTGAGAGTGAGTTGTTACTCGGAGGATAGTAAATGAAAGGAGGGGAAAGAGTTTTTATGCAGCATGGTGAAAGGAGGAGGAAGAAAGGGAAAGGATGACATGGAGAAGAGAAGAGGCGGGAGATGTTTTCTCAAAATAATAATATACATATACGCAGAATATGGAGAATGAGCGAGACTGTTATTTACTCTGTCACCAGCTCATCTTCCCCGCTCGTCTGTCTTCCTTTCTCATCCTCCCATTGTTTATCCCCTTTGTTTTGAATGTAGGTGTAATTAATGGATGACAACATGTACTTTCCCTCATAAAACACACTCTCTCTCCTCGACTATTTTCATGGACTCTTTCTAACTCACTAACTAACGAGAGTAAGTAATGGACGAGCAGAGTAAGAAAAGTTAAGTTTTAGTCAAGACTTTCCCATGCATTCCTTCTCAAAGCGGCAGTGCGTACTTTCTTATTTTTACTCTACTTCTTCAATCCCGTCATTTTGTCACAAGAACAGGGTGCATTAGTTCCAACTCCAATTTTCTTATTTTCCTTTGTTGACTTTTCCCCTCATTCTTTCTCGCCCCGTCCTCCACCTCCTTTCACTCGATGCACTCAAAACTTTCTTTCACGATTCTCTGTAGATTAATGGGGACGTGTGTGTGGAGTGTGAGTGGAGGAACTGGGTGGAAGAGGGGACACATTTGTCCAGTCTCCGTAACACACAATCGAAGAATCAAAGCTCATAGTTGAGTCTCCATAAAATTTTTACTTGTTTTTGTAATTTTACTACGTTTGTTCATAATAAAAAAAAGAATAATAAAAGTAATTAATTTCTGGCTCGAGCAATAATTGTTTAGGGGCTTCTGTTCCAGTCCATTTATTTTATTGAAAGCCACCATTTCCCAAGGAAGGAATAATAGTCAAATGTAGGAAATGTACACGACTGCTGCTGCTCCATGCTCAAAGATAAGCTATGAGTGAGGAGATATTGTGTGCGGCAAAGGCTCAAGCAATAAAATGCAATTATGCATATAATTTAAAAAGTACGTTAATGGGATAATGGGAGGTTACTCGCCCGCGAGCTGTAACTCTTTAAATTACCGGGGTTATGTGTAGTGCAGCTGTGGAGGAATTGTACATTACAATACGTTGCAAAGAAGCTATTTTTTAAAAGGGAAACTTAAGCTTGCTGAGTAGCAAAATTGGCTACTACAGGACCGGCAGGAAGTAGCGATTTGAAATGATTTTGCATGGATTGAAAAATAGGAAAGTCTGGTGAAATTGTGTTGAGGAGAAAGTGGAAATGATAATGTGACTATTGGAGGGAGGATTGATGAAAGGCTAAATGAAATGAGGGACTCTGAAATGGGACTGAGAGACGGGGAATGATTGCTTCGGATTATGGCCCAAATTTATTGACAGAGTAGATAGATGATATATGCCATGGATGTGGAACGAAGGGAGACGGGAGTGGACTGGGGAGATGAGGAGGGATTCATGGACCAGCACATTGGGCTCATTTATCTTGAGAGAGAGAGAGAGAGAGAGACGGAGAATAGATTTTGAAGGAGCTTCCGGTGGCTTGTGTGGCGGATGAAGGATTTGGATGAGTTCTCCCGTCTTCCCTCCTCGGTGAGTGGGTCAACCGGAATTGGGAGTCCCGTGTCTCTGAGTCTGGTTGGATGGAGGGAAGAGAGACCTGACGGGATTTATGGATCCATTTTGACTGGAGATAATCTTGGAGGAGATGAGGTCCTCATCTGCTCCTGACTGGAGGAAGGGAAGGGAGAGGAGGAGGAAAGTCTCTCGTCTACTCGTCTCCCTGTTGTAGCAATTAGATGGAGATGAAGCACAGATAATGGGAGAGAAGGGAGGTTTGGCAAGTTTTAGGGAATGTAGATGAGAACGAGGATTGGAGTCTCAATGATTCATGAACGTGTGTCGTAAACGTCGTAAAGATAATTTCATGAGTCATAAGCTGGAGAGAGAGAGTGAGAGCGCGAGAGAAGCATTAGCCAGTGGAATGGACGGATGGATGGCTGCATGGATGGGGAATGAGGGGGGGGGGGGAAGTGGAATGTAAATGAGGAGAGAGGCCGAATTGGAGTGGGACCCGATAGAAATAAGATATGCTTTCTCTCTCTCTCTCTCTCTCTCATCCCAGTCCAATTATCTCCCGCTCCCGCATTCCCATTAACTTTCACTTGTTCCTCTATCCTTTCCTCTGCCCTGTACTTTCGCCCTGTCACACGGACCTAAAAGATCCTAGTCACATCTCCCCTCTGGGCGTCATTCATGAAACCAAAGGCTCTTCCAATTTCGTACATTATTTTTATTATTACTCGCCATCCACACACGAGCAGTCACCTATCCACGTTCCATAATATCCACCTGCCTCAATCCATATCAAGCCCAATCTAAGTCAGCCAGGCACAACCATCCTCTCATTTTCATGACTTGGCTAATAATTAGAATGGATTTGAATGGGAGAAAGCAAAGGGAAGGAGTAAAGGTGAACTTTATTTTTCTCATTGGAAGAAATGGGAAGTGACGCGAAAGGAGAGGGGACAATGGAGAGGAGTCCTTTTCTACGAAGCGGAAGTGAAAGTCAAGGAGATTCGAGAGTGAGGAGAAAAAAGAGAGGGAATGAAAATGGAAGGGCATTCCTCCGCTCCTCTCTCCACTCCGCTCTGTCCCCATGCCACTTTTGCCCTGCCCTCAACTTACTTTCCTTCTTTTGCTCTGTCTGCTGCTTGTACTTTTACTCAAACCATTTTTCTATTCTCTGCATTCCACACCTTCAAAATTCCAACCCATGCTCCTCTCGTGAAAAAATCAAGAGAGAGAGAGACTTTCCACTCCCAGCTTTCTCTTTTGCTCGAGCGAACAAGTGAAAGGGAAAAAGTTTCGTAGGAGCAGAGCACTGCATCCAGCGACCCACACACGAGCCACCTTTCACATCTTTTTCAGACCTTTCCCACCAATTCAACTAACTTAATGAAAAGATTTTACTCCCATTCCTCACTTTTTTCATCCACGCGCTTTTCCTCTTTCTCTTTCACTTTCACGTTTTTACATAGTTGCTCTCCACTTTCTCCTTTTCTCCAATACCTTCTTCCTCCTTCTAAAGTAAACACTAGATTTTTGTAGCCAGCAGCATCCATCCAATGCCGTACCATCTTCAGATGTAATGGTAGTCTTTGAAAAACGAGGAATTATTCGTTCAAAAACCAACAGTACTCCTTTATAGGAGCAGCTCAGAGATTAACTTTTTCTTCGTCAATTATCATCCACGGGATGAGTGATGAGAGAAGGAGAACCAAAGGGACGGAGACAACTTGGAAAAAAGGACGGAAAATGAAAGAGGACGTATAAAAGTATAGGGGAAAAAAGGGAATTTGAATAATCTTACCATGAATGTACAGCATCTCATATTCATTTGAATGAAGGAAGACTCAAAAGGCCGAGTCTTTCTGGTCTGTCCGTCCTTCAATTCAAAATATAACTTTTATTCCTATTCCTATATTCCTATTCATTATGTATTATTACCTTGGCGCACGAGGATATTTCATAAATGACATGCGTCAAATTACTTTGTCCCATGGAATAGCAGTTCTTTCGTTTGTAGTCCGCAAAACACACACACACATCTCCGGAGGTATAGGTAATTACATTTATTTGACCGAAACCCGTCAAATATTCACAATAAAATTTCAACTTTACGTTTCATCCTCGAGACCTGATGCTATAAATACCTAGAAACTTGAGAAGAAAGTTGAAAAGCACCTAGACAATATAAGAGAAAGCAAACTATGTGAATATTTTTCATGTATTTCAAACCATTTCAAGGGTAATATAGTGCAAAGGTAATTAGCATTGATACTTACTAAAGCAATAAAAATAAATAATTACGCATGCGCTGATTGTCTCATACAATGCGGTGTATGACACCTTCAGTCTTCCTATTAAACAGTTAAAGAATCCATGTTTCTAGGCGTTCTCTGATAATTGAAACTTTCTCCGCCGCTAAATGCCTAACTTTCTCCGTTGTAGACACTCGAGTGCAATTCTATTCAAAATAGAAAAAAGAAGATAGAAACACAAATAAATATTCATTTCAATGCTTCCTTGTAGAATCATACTACGTTACGCTCCAAGTCGAAAATAACAGGAAAAAAAATAACACGAGAAATTAATTGTCCACTCAAGCCTATGTAATCCAAATGAGAAATGGTGAGAGAGATGTGTGCTGAATACACACAGAAATTCTATTTCAAAGTTGGCAAACAGTATTGATAAGCAAAAGAAAGCCACGTGTTTGAAGAAAGTGAAAATGGAATGTGGTTCAATGTGGCGGGGAAGAAAGTGATTCGGATGTGCAGGCATTTTTGTGGAAATATGGAAAAATATGTAGTGAGAGAGAGAGAGAGAGAGAAAGGGGGAGACGGATGCGTAAATTTGTGTATGTAAATACAGTGTGTGGTATGGATGGATTCGATGGATGAGTTTCTGTGTGTGTGTGTGTGTAAATGGAAAAAAGAAGGAAGGAGTGATGTTGATGGAGTGAGTGGGAGTGGGAAGGAGAGAGGAATCTCTGTGCTCGCTGTACCAATCAAAAAGGAAGTTAGAGCCTGAGACAGGAAATAAATGAAAACATTATTCAGTTGGTGTGGTGGTAGTGGGAGAGTGTGTGAGTGTGGAAATATGGTTAAGCCTTTGAGATGATATTATTATTTTGTTGGTAAATATGAAAACGAAAACGTAGAGCTTTGATAGAAAAAGTAGAAAATTGGAGGGAAAGCGGAGAAAGTGGTGAAAGCAGAGAAAGTGGTGAAAGCGGAGAATTTTGGGTAGTGGCTATCTATTCTCTGTGCTGGAACTGATGTGGAATGATGAGGACTGGGCTGGAAGAAAATGAGAATTGAGATGGGAATGTTGTTGGAATGAGGAGGGAAAAATAAAAGAGGATGTGAAAAGTATTTTAGGTAAAGATTTTCTCCCTGCTTCACCAAGCAGCATGCTCACAAGAAATTTTCTATGTATATATATTTACATCTGTATAAATATATAGGCAGTGTCTCATTCATTCTCTTCATTCTCCAGAACTCCAGTACTCCAGTCCCTCATTTCCCCCTCTATAGTTTTGGTCTCCTCCGTCATTTTGATGAGACATCTCGCTCTGCATACTACTCTCGTCCCCGTCCCCGTCCAAAGAGATATTGTGCAGGAACGGTGTCGCATGGAACCTGGAGGAATAAGACAAAGTTGCAAAAGCATACGTTAAAAAAACAAGTGGCCTATAGATTCATGTGAATCTAGTCGAAATCCAGATTTACTTTAACTTTCTCCATTTGATGTGTGTGTATATATCGCCTCGAGTGAGCGGATTCAGGTCAGAGGAGATGAGCATCATCAACATTTCCATCTTTACTTTCTCTTCTTAGTCTTCAGCTTAGAGAAGTCGTGGAGACAGGAGGGGGGGGGGAGAGCGGAACAAATAAGTGAGAAGACCCAAGTCCCAGCACCACTCCATATGACAGCCAATTTTTATTTAAATCCTAATCCTTCCTTCTTAACTTGTTTCCAACTTATCAAACTTATCTCAGTCCGCCAATGAAGCAATCTATCATCAATTCATAGGGAAATTTCTTAAATTTTCTCTTCTCTCTGTCTTGAGTCTTGCATCAAGTTGTGTGGAGGGAAAGGTATGGGAGAAAGGGAAATTCTTGTTCTGTTATCTTCACTCATTTCCATTTCCCCAGTGATATTATATCATTCCATGACGTTCCATCTGTCTCCCTCTACAAATAACAAATAAGAAATGACTTGTTATAGTTAATAAAAACGTCATAAAAATGTGCCATAAAAACTCTCGACAAATGAAATGTCTAATTTACATGGAGCGGAAGAACATGTCCTGATTCTCTGATTTGCTCAAGGGACCACATGTTGTTGGCTGAAACTGGAACTGGAACTGGAATCATGGAGACATGTGTGGGAAGTAGTGGTGGTGAAAGGTTTGAGAGGAGGGGGAAAGCAGTGGTGGATAATTTAATAGCAAGTCTATTTGTGAAGGAATGAAGGGAGTGATATTGTATGACAAGTGTGTTGTGAACATAAAGGGAGCGAGGAGATGTAAGAAATGTTAATACAAGAGTTTTTACGATGTACTAAACTATGTTCATTGTGTCAAGCGAGGGAAGTAAAGGGAGTGAAAGAGGGGATAAAGAGCATCTTGAGCAGATGACGGGGAGAGATGTGGAGAGGAGGACGAGGAGGAGGAGGAGAAAGTGAAAAGTTGAGAAGACGAAAGGACTTGACGGCCATGAAATGGAGTTAGTTGGAATAAATGGATAGAATACTTGCTCAATACCCGGATTGTTTCTTTCACAATATCCAAACAGACCCAAAAAAGGAGAGAGGAGAAAGCAGAGAAAGTGGAGAAAGTGAATTCTTGGCGGAAAGGAGAGAGGGGGGCGAGGGAGTGAGAGAGACAGAGAGATAGAGAGAAATGAAGCTTTTAGCTGAGGAGAAAGCATGCGGAAATGAGAGTGTGTCTCGCATTGCATTCCAGTATCCAGAATCCAGAGTCTGGCAACAGTTATCCGATCAGAGCCACTTCAACTGGAGTCATTTATAAACTCTATCTTTCTCCCTCCATCCATCCACTCATCATCCACAATGGATCTCCCATTCAATTCTAATCCTCCGTCCACTTGGACTTCCTTATCCCCATCCCCAACCTCAATTCTTCACTCGAATCTCTCGCTTTCTCTCTCTGTCTCACGCCAGCATCATTTTCTCTTATGCCCTCCGGTCCACAGGGCCACACAAAGAAACAAAACTTGAGGAAGAAGACGAGGAGTACAATGCGAGGGACGAAACAATCGAACAATAACATCCCCGTCCTAACAACAACAACAACAACGACTACTCCTACTACTATTAATACAATAACAGCAACTCCAACTCCTGCTTTTACTACTACAACACTATCCCAACTCTAACAATGTCTCCCCGAACAGACCGCGAGACTCCAACTCCAACAAAGAAGACAGGAGAGAAAAGAACTCGAGAGGGAGTTGCACTTGTTTCTTCCCCTTTTCAAGAAATCTATCCGCAGGCTACTCCAGCTTCCCAGTTATAGTTTCCTTTAATTAACCAATAATACAAAACGTCCAATTAGTAAGCAGGAGAAATGGATGCTGAGGGCAGAGAGAGAGAAATCGGAGTTTAAATGAGGCAGAAACTCAGGACATCAAATACAAAAATGGAAGATGTCCTGTACAGAATCCTTTGAATGAATGGTTACGAGCCATTTTACCCATACAACTACAGGCTACCCAACTTCCAATCCCAAGCCCACACAATTTCTATGACTGATATTATCACAACTGTTTTTTATACCATGTGATTTCACTCCCCAATTAATATGTTGCTTTAGGGAGAAGGAAGGAAATTAACAATTAATTTTGACCTACTTTTACTTTTATTTTAGTGGCTCCAGTACAGTTTTGATACTTGGAGTAAAATACAATTAAAATTCTTTTGTTTCGGTTTAATCAAAAACTTCGAAAAATATGAAAAAAATGGTAAGAAATTATTGTAAAGGCTAAATGCATACGTGTGGCAAATACCTTTCAAATTCGATAAGAATTAACAGCCTGACAAGTATCAAAATCAAATGGGAGACGGAGCCAGTGAAAGTGGCTGTGAGCTGGACAGGAGAAAAAAGTTTAATTTAGCCAAGAGCTAAAGTAACAAAGAATGTTTGTCAGGGCCGGACGAAGGAATTGCTTTTAGGCAGCAAGTTGTTTCCATACAAAAACCACCATTTTGATTTTATTGATGGTTTTCTTTGGTGAAGCAAAATGTTGTATTTACATGTTTTGAGAAAAGTGCAAAATGCTTTATTTCCATGTTTTGGAAATGTACAAAACATTTAATTTTGCATGTTTTTGAAAAGTCAAAATATTCTTTGTACATATTTTTGAAAACTGCGAAAAGTTCTATTTACATGTTTTTTTGAAGTGTTAAATGTTTTACTTACATGTTTTTGAAAAGTTAAAACATTCTTTTTACATATTTTTGAAAACTGCAAAATGTTCCATTTACATATTTTATGAAAATTCAAGCAGCGGGGGCTGCCTGCGCTCGCCGCTTTATCCGGCCCTGATGTTTGTGTATTTAATGGAGTCGTAATAGCGAGTAAAACTTTGTCGAAAGTAATAATAATTGAGATAAATAAGATTGAGAGATTTTTAAAAGTAGGCTGTGTTTGGTTTGAGTGGGAAGTCACCAAGAACATTTACTTTCACTAAATGAAGTAAAAAGTCCAGCTGGTGAAGATCTCCGGCCGCGATGATTCCAAAATGATTAGAGCTGCACCAAAACCAGAAGTATAAGGTTTGTTCAGTGACTTGACGGAGCCAGAACTGTTTGGGTAGAAGATCTGGTCTGGTCTATGGTGTGTCTGGTCGGGGAATGATCAAGTGTCGTGTGTAGTGTAGTTGTGGATAGGAGCCTTTTAGTTAGACAGCCGCCCTTCCAAATGTGTAGCGTGCGGTGAGGGAGATGGGCGGGAGGGGAGAAAAGTAAGACAAGATTGACAGGAGATAAGGTTGGAGTTGGAGGGGAAGGAAGATTCGCGTAACTGATTCCCTGTCTCAGTCTCGCTTCTCCTCCTTTAAGTTTAATTGAATTAATTAGTTGGTTGAGTCAGATACAAGATTCAGTCTGATTCCGTGAGAGATGCTGCTGGATTGAAAGGATCCTTCCAGGAGTTCCCACTGCCTCAGTCGCAATCAAGTATCTACACACTCGAACATCACCTCCCCACAAAGTATCTCTCCGTCTTGACACGTTTAGCCACGAGGAGAAGACGGGAGATTGAGGAGATGGGAGACTTAAAACAAATCCGACCGACTCCTTCCATCTAAATGCCAACGCAGTCAACCACGTCACTCCTATCCATTCCCATTCCTATTCATGCCTCTTCCACTCTCCCAGTCCCAAGTCCCAATGCACCCACTTAAAAAAACCCTCCGTTCATTAGACACTTACACATATTTATACAGCTCCGCAGACACACACACATACACGCTTTCTCCTCTGTCGCCGTCTCCATGCAAAACATTCCATATTTCTCATCCAGTTTTAAGAAAACAGAAATTGGAAACTTTAGTTTTTAGTCTCCACATGATAATAATGCATCCTACTCAGGGCCGGATTATGTGGCGAGCGCAGGGAGCCCCCGCTGCTTGAATTTTCCAAAAACCTAAAAATGGAACATTTTGCAGTTTTCAAAAATATGTAAAAACAAATATTTTGGCTTTTCAAAATCATGCAAAATACATTTTTTCTACATTTCAAAAACATGGAAATAAAAGATTTTCCGCTTTTCTCAAAACATGTAAATAGAACATTTTGCACTTTTCTGAATCAAGTAAAAAGAAGATTTTGCACTTTTCTAAAACATGTAAATACAACATTTTGCTTTACCAAAGAAAACCATCCATAAAATCAAAATTATGGTTTTTGTGTGGAAACAAATTTCTGCCTAAATCCAACTCCTTCATCCGGCGCTGGTCCTACTGTCTGCTTCTCTCTCTCTCTCTCTCTTTCTCTCTCTCTCTGTCTCCTTCGTCCGTATTCTGTTACGCGAGATACGTAAGAGCTTCATCTTCTCGGTCTAAGATTACAGAGACCCAACTGTTTGTTTTATTTTCTGGCCAGTAAAAAGTAGAGCAGACCCAGACGGACGGACTTGTTTCAGGGTCGGGAATCTTTATTACTCGTATACTTAGTAGTTTCAGCACGTAGCTATAGTGCCCTATTTTCATGAGAACGTTTATTGTAGGAGAGTCCCATGTAAAGACGGGAAAATAGGAGGATGGTGGGTGGGGGGGGGGGTTTCTGTAGTGGTGGGAAAGAATTATTTTGGGGCTGAAGAATGGAAATATTCAGATTGGAGTCAAATCCTAAAACCAACCATATCCAGCTTTCTCCAGCTTTCTCCAGATTTCTCCAGACTGTAAAAGACGAAGAATGTATATAATCTTGAGATTTATGTGCCTTCCAGACGTTAAGAATTTCTCAGTCGACATGTTCCAGATTTTACATTTTAAAAAATGTGGAGGAGGAGGAGGAGGGCCGTTTAGACAAGTACACAGTAAACTGTTTGTCTTGTAACTTGTAAAGAATAGTAAAGAGAGGCTGGTAAAGGTTTGTGGTTGGGAAATGATGGAGGCACAAGCAAAGGTGGAGAAAGTACAGGGAGAGACTCTGTTCCCCGCTTTCTCTGAGGGAATTCCTTTCGAGTCATAGTACGGTACGGAGTGTGGATTTGCGGATGGAGAAATAGTCTGATGAGGAGATGAGGTAATAAAATAATAAAAGGGAAAGCGAGGAAGGAAGTGTGGACGGGGATGTGGGGAGAGATGAGAGGGAATTGGATGTGAATGATGAATGAAAAATGTGGAAGGTGATTAAGAAAGAAATATGGTTATGAGATCATGGAGGGTAAAATAAACGAGTCCTTCCTTCCATTACAATTTATGAACATATCATTACACTACACTCCCTCCCGACACCCAATCCATGCGGAGCCGCTCAAGAAAAAAAACGTTTTGGCTCTCGTCCTCCTTCCTTCTTCGACTGAACAACTTTGAAACGTCTTAGAAGAGCGTGCGAGAGAAAGTAAGAGAGAAACCAAAGGAGAAGGAGGGGAAGTGCGAAGGAGAGAAAGTAGGATGCGGCTGCTTGGGCTGGTGCGGAGATTATATATGACTTGGACCTCTCTTGGGTCTCCTATTCTTGTTAATTTGAGAAACATGGAACTCATAGGATCCGCATGTTGCTTTTTCCCATTCCCAGCCGCCCTATGCTCATGAGCCTCTGAGCCACACTCATCGACTCCATGTACCTCTGTATAAATAAACAGCATGAAATGCCCCAAGACAAGACAAACTGAGCGAGGAAATGAGTATGAAATGAAAGTGAACAAAATTCAATTTACGTCGGAATTTGTGTGGTCGCATCGTGGGGACAGCGAACAGCTCCGTCGGCTCCGGCTCCTGGTACAACAACCTTCTGAATTACTTACTGACGATGAGGCTCACTTCTCTCCTCTCTAAGCCCCACCCAGCGCTCCGTCTCTCCTCCACCAGCCCACCAGCCCATCCATAAGGCCTGAACAAGCAAACAATGGAAGATTCCCTGTTCAACACAATAACTGTATATACGAATACATCTTGTAAATCTCGCTGGAGAAAGCATCCAATTTGGAGGAAAATGTTTGGCTATGTTCTCTTTAAAAAAAAGATTAGCTTAGGAAAAATCTTGTCTACTTGACTCGCACAAGTAAAATTTGTAAAATACATGGCGTCTGAGTCGTCGTCTAAATATGTTTTCCATAGTTTTCCTCCTTGTCCTTGTCCTCGTCCTCGTCCTCGTCCTCCTCATCCGTTCGGGTGGAAAGTAACCAAGTAACGTGAGGACTCTGCATGTATTTATGTATGTACTCGTGTGGATGGGAAAATGGGCGGATGGGTGGGAGAGGCTGTGTTGGACGGAGTCATGGAGAATGATATGCGAGGAAATTCCTTGTGATTTCTCTTGTACATTGTAATTAAGTTTCACACGGGTGCATGAGCAGCTTTAACGACATCAATGCATCATCCGCTTTGGCACGCTCTATGAACTTGCATAATTAAACCCCAGACGGAGTAGAACTAAACAGACCGCCACTCCCAACCCTCCCCCACCCTCCTCTCTCATGTCCCACCAAGTCCTTCACACAATGTCCCCACTTTTCAAGACATTTTTCCTTGACGCTCTCATTCACTCACTCCCACAAAACTTCCGTCTCCTCAGATCTCCATTGAGCCCCTCGAAATGTGACTTCTATGCAAATCTCGTGAAGGACCTGGGTTGAAAAATGACGGAGCTGAACTCGGAGTCTGGGAGCGGGATTGCGGGGCCCATGCGGCCACGGATTCTCCTGTCATTACGGGATATTTTGGGAAATGAATGCTTCGCATCATTTATGCGACGAAGTGAAAACAGAAGGGAAGAAGAAAAAAATAGGAAAGGAATTTTAAAGAGAAAGTGGAGAAAGCAATGAGGTGGGTTGGATCGGAAGACAGGACTGAGTGTGGTTTCCTCTTCAACCGTGACTCTACCCCGTCTCATCCGCTCCTGGTACAAGACAAGCGATGGAAATAAGGGAGTGTAAGAGGAGGGAGAAGAATACTGATAATTTGATTTATAAGATTTGTGTAGTTGCATAGTTGGAGTGGAAAGATGCGGAAGATGCGGAAGAGCGGAGAGTGGAGAGAGAACTTAAGTAGAGATGAAGATGAGATTAAGGATGCGGATGAGATGTAGTGGGTTGGCTTTGGCTCGTTATATTAGTGATATGGAGAAGGAAATGAGTCGTGTTTCTAGGAACGAGATTAGCTGCTAAATATGTTATGTCTAATCCGGAGCTATAAGGGTCAGACAAGACTTTCTCCCGAATTCAATTAACCAACGTATGTTGAAGAGAAATGAACCACTCTCTCCACTTTCTCTCTACCTGCGGTTCCCTCCTCCGCACCACTTCACCCACTCCTTCCACTCCAATTCTCTCATTTACCACTTTGTTCCACGAGCACACAACCTCCAGTCTCTCCACCAGCCCCACCTCCATCCATCCATCCCCATCCCAACTCCACATCTACGTCTATCTCTCTCCCGCATCCAAAATCAGTCAGGCAGCCAGTCGCTCGCTCACTCATTCGCAGATGGGCCAAATCATTTTTAAGGAATCCCTCCGGAATCCACCTTCACTGCTTTCCACTCAAAAGTGGAATAGAATTTACATTTCGTGGGAGGAGGAGGGGGGGAGGGGTAGGGGGGATACGCATGAAACGCTCCACGATATCAGCCTCTCCTCTACCAAATAACTCTTGAGAAAGGGGAAGATGGCTAGTTAACTTCCATTGTTGTTCCATAGACGCTCCATGACTTTCTCCCATTGGAGAAAGTCATGGAGCAGGAAATCCATATATGTAAGATAACTATGCAGTATTTGATTTGGACGGAGACAGAGACGGGAGGAAGAATAAAATGGGAAATTCTGACAAAGCAGACACAGAAATAGGTCTCCTCACCTCATCCCAGACTTGACTCCACACATGAGCCAATTTAATAATTTTAATGTGATACACGCACAGATAGTTGATTTGATTATGTTAATGGAGCGCTGGGAGAAAAAAGAAGACAGATGTCTACTTTCCCATAAGTTATGCATATTTTTTCAATTCCAACCGTTAGTGGCTCCGAAGGAAATATCTCGAATAATAATACAGACACTGGAAAAAATAGAATGGGCTCACACCGGGGAAAGCAAAAGTTATCAAAATATTGTGACAGACGTTTTTTGTCGAATAAAAGAACAATAACGAACGACCTTGTCATTCTTCTAGCTTCTTTTCTTGTTTTTTATTTTATTGTTTGAGTATGCACAATGAGTTTGCGTCCTTCTTATTTGAATGCTAAGTCAGACAGGCAGATGAGATGTTTGAGTGTTCATTTCCAGTAAAATATTAAGTTCATAATTTTTGCCTTATTTTCAATGCTATGTGGCTTTCTAAAAAGAAAATAGCCCTTTGCAAAAATAAAAATTTAAATACTTTCCCATTTCACAATATAATGTTATAATGTAATATATGTTGGATCTAGTATAAGAAACAGTGATGTTTCCAATTATTGCATATAAATATACCAAAGTACCTTACCTACAGTTTTTGTGAATAAAGTGCCTACGCCTGATTAAGGGAAGTAAATGATTGGATTTTTAGAACAGTTTTTTTTAATTGAATTTCAGGTTTTAACACGTACACGTACAATGAGTCCACTCACACGGATCGGATTGATGATGAGATTCTGAACGTGACGTATGACGATGGGAAGTGGAGCAAGCCGTACTTTGACTGCGGTGGTGGAAATATCTGGGTGATGACTTACACCGTCCCATTCTTCGGCTTCAAAGATGGTCATTACTACTTCAAGTAAGTCCGCATAGAGACGATAGAGTCAGCACTTTCCCTTTGTGATTTTGTGATGAGAGAGATAGAGAGAGAGAAAGTGTGAGAGAAAGTTACAGAGAGTCAAGGGGAATTGTGAGGGAGCGGTCATTGAGGATTTAGGATTGAGTTTGGGGAGCCATAGGATGTGTGCAAATACATAATAGGTATGTATGTGCGTATGTATGGGAGAGATGCATGTCGGAAGTTATGTAAATGTGAGGAGCAGAAGAGGAAAGAGTTGAGTCTTCTTTCTGATTTAGGTGAATCTTCTTCTTCTTCTTCTTCATGTGAATGGATTCATTGAATTCAAGTATAAAGTAAAGTTGGATGATGGTCTGTTTGAGTTTGGGTCAAATGGGCTGTTCGCTTCTCCCACGGCTGGATGAAGCCTCTCAGCCTCTCAACCCAATGATTCAACCACATTCAATAATGAAATAATGATGACTCCTCCGATGACTTAAGTGACAATAAATCTTCTCTCTCTCTCTCTCTTTCTCACTCTCACACTCTCATCTCTTCCTCCTTTGTGATGTTTGTCTGATGAGGGATATGGTGGAAGGGAAAGATTCCCAACTCCTCAATGCTCTCATGCCATTGCTCACTCACTAATGGACTTGGCTCCTTTCTTGGAAATAAAAGCTTTATTTCAACCACAACTCATATCTTCCATTTTATTCCCTCTCTTTTACTTTCTCCACTTTCACCACTTTCTCCACTTTCACCGCTTTCACCTCTTTCCCTTCGTTCAGCCCAAATAGTTCCTCTACTCAATATGTATTGTTTTTATCTGTTCTCTTCCCCACTTGTTTTCTTTCTTCTCTCTCCCTCTCTCCCAATCTGTCGTTGTTAAGTATTGTTGGTTGAGGGTCGCACAGCGGGAAACACGAAGCGGGAGTTTAGTTGAAAAAACGTACGAAAAAAAGAAGAAATAAATTGGTAGTGTTGTACTTGCAATATGTTGTCCTTGCCGCTCTCGTTCTCCTCCCTCCTCCAGGATCACATCCAGGGACAGGAGCGTGGGGAAGGAGAAGGAGCCGAGAATGGCGGGTTGGATTGGATGAAGGATTTATTATGGCAATAGGTTCGGGATCACCGATTCATTTTTCTTCCCACTCAACTGCTACTACTACCCTCTTCTCCACTTTCTCCTGTTCTCTTCCAGCGGATTACTAAAATCCAGAATGGGAATTGAAGAAGAGATGGAGAGAGAGAGAGAGAGCGAGTGAAAGTCGTAGTTTCACTCAATTCAATCCACTCACACAAGTCACTCAGCTTCCAATTCCAACAAAGAAGATAAGTTCCGGAAGAGATTCAACTTGAACATTCAATCCCAAACACAATATACACAAAGAGACACAAGTCGGGGGAGGGCAACTATACCTAGGTACCTACATATGAGAGAAAGGTAGTCAAGATTAGTCAGTTGCTTCTGTCCGTCTTTTCACTTGAAATATGTACCTACATACACCCATACGGTACATCTATCTACATCCAGTCAATCCTGTGTAGCAAAGCCCGGAAGTTTTTTCTGGGGGCAAAGGCACACCGGTGGAAACAAAATTTAATTTACAAACTTTAACCATTCCAACAACTAAACCTTTATCCTTATTCCTCTTTGTTCACTCAATAATTAAAACGCTATCTCCTCCACCGGACTCTGTCCACTTTCACCATGTTTACAAGGGAAACAGTCGTTTGAACAGCTGTTCCTTCGTCAGCTCAGCTTCAAACGTTAGATCACGTTATCAGACAACAACCAATTTTCGGGAGGTAGAACGACGATGCAAGGATGCAAAGGATGCGGAAATATGAAACATGAGGAAACACATCCATTGAAATCAAATACGGAAAAGAAGTTATTCTTTCATGAGCTGACGTCGAAGAACATGACCTTTGCCCTCATCCGGATGGATGTCAAAGGGAAGATTGTTTAAAAGATTCAGTAGTGGGGAATTTGACGTAGAGAATGTAACCGCGTACTCCGCTAGAACCGTCCCCTCAGTCTCCTTCTCTGTCCTCCGCTCATCTGTCCCGGAAGAAGTTGATAGGATTGGAGGCTTCAGGAGTTTCTTGAGTGCCGAGAGAGACCGAGAGAGAGACAGAGCCGGAGAGGAAAGAGACGGGAGGGAAATCATAAAGTCTAATGGGGGACATGATATGCATGAGCTCCTTCCGTTTTGAGTGAGGAGAAGATAAGGAAGACTCAGCTGAGCTCAGAAAGAAATCTGTATCTGGATTTGTTTTGTTAGGAGAAAATGGAAAATAAACGACACAATATCATTCATTGAGACAGAGAAAAAGAGGAAAACGCTCCATTCCTTTCAAAATGAACATGATTCAAAAATAAGAAAAGGAAGAGAAAGGAAGAGAAAGCAGAGATGGCAAAGATTCTATGTTGTGCGTAAGTGAAGGAGAAAGGGAGAGGAGAGAGGCGCTCGCATGTCCTTTTATCTCCGTTCTACTCCATGACATGAAGTCGGTGGGAGTATTGGACCCTTAAAACATATCTACTAATTTCTAATGGAAATAAAATATAATTTCATCACAAGTCTACATTCTACATGTTCTCCAATTCTATTCGTTCCTTTGTTATCTGAATCCGACGAGCGTCATTGCATCATTCCACAGAAATGGGAGATTTTTATGAGGAACTCAACTGACTTTCTACGTACATTTGTTTACGGTCCGATTCCCTCATTTCTTCCCGTCCCCCCTCCGCCTCCCCTCCATCTCCCCTCCTCCTCCTTTACTCTTTATCAACTTCCTTATCTGGTTTTCAAGAGAAATAGGAGAGGCAAGCGGAGAAAGTGATGGGTACCTTATAGTCATCTCCTCGGTTGAGTTGCTCCTGTTATCTGGGACCTCACGGGGACAGTGCTCACTACACACTTATTTCCTTGCCCCGTATGTTTTTTCTGGACTAACTCATTCAAATACGTCGCATGTGTGTGTCTTCGTGTGCCCGTTTTTCTCTAAAATTGAACGGAATATGAAATTCAGTTGCATAATTAGATGTGGGAAATGGAGAAAAGTCCTTGTCAAAATATGTGCCTCTCTTTCTCTCTGTGCGTCCAAAAGTCTGAGAGGAGGAAACAGAGCTTTCCTTTTATTCCTAGCGTATTTCTTAAAATCATATTCAACAGACTGTAATTTTAGCATATTCTCTCCCCCGCACCCAATCCCCGACCCCCCCCCCCCAACTTCCTCTCATTTCTCTTGCGACGTTGGAGTTCTAAAACTGAAAAACAGAAGATATGTGTGGTGAAAGAGGATAACATTCTTGCATACCGACGTTCCAGACTGATAAAGTGAAAGGAGGAAAGAGAAAGTAGAAATAGAAAATTACTCCTTCAGTACGTGAATAAATAAGCGGAAACATGAGGTTGCATTGCTCCACTGTGTCTCCATAGTGGTGGGCCAATATATGTATAATTACGTAAGGATGCTCTGAATGTGACGGGGAAAGAAATGGAAGTTGGGATGAAATTGGGTTGGGGATGAGAAGAATGAGGACTTGTTGGCTTTTGTTGTTGGTCATCCCTGGTGGAGCCATTAGAATGGGTAGGGAATTAAGGGACTAATTAATTGTGGTGGGAAGAATAGACTGTGGGTAGAATGACCTTGTCTGGCTGGGGAACTAACTGTTGACAGTTAAAGAAGCGGAAGATTTGTAAAAGGTGTTCTGCGTGAGTGGGAGCTTCATGGGAGATGAAAGTTACTGTTGTCCCGCGTTGTCTCTTCTCACCCACAAACACATTTAACTTATTGATTTCCACTTTCTCTCTCTCACACACTTTCTCTTACTTTCTCTGACTTTCTCCGTCGTCTCCGTAGTCAATCCTCCAGAGTTGAGTCCAATGGCTTGTTCATTGTCTCATTGTGGGATAAACAGTGACTGAAGAATTTAAAATGGAATGGGATCAGAGCTTAGGGACAAATTAGTGATGTTCTCAGACATAGTCCCGCTTTATTAATCTCTTTCTCTCTCTCTCTCTCTCTCTCCGTTCCTAATCTTTACAAATCTGACAAATATAGAAGCGTGTTTCACTATACTCTCTCGCTTAATCCTCATCATCATATTATCTTCTCAACATCTGAGATCTCATTGGAGCTGGAATGGGAAATTCTCCTCTTGTTTCAAAACATATGCGCAACACATATCCTGATTTCCACTACATACTGCAATAGCAATAGCGTCCTTATCTCTCCTAACTCCTAGGCTTTACGTCCATTAAGACATTAAACATATAGGAATGAGTTGAATTGCTTCCATGTGCATTCATTCCTTCTTCCAAGGCATCCCTTCACAAAGCGTCCGAATCCAATGTGTTTAGTTTAGAAAGTTGGCTTGGTGAAAGTATGTGGGATTCAAGTCAGTGGAGAGAGAAAGAGAATAAGGAGTGAGAAAACTAAGGATGGGAGAGAAAAGAAAGGAAAGGGGAAGAAAATCAAGTCATCAACAAAATGGATATAAACAATCAATATCCAACGCAGGGACGTAACTCACTTTCACTCCTTTCGCTCCTTTCACTCCTTTCACTCCTTTCATCTTTTCCTCCCAATTTCGTCAATATGACTTTCTTCCCATTTCCAATCATTTCTCTCGCTCCAGTCCGGGCCAAATCATCACCAGAGTCAGAGGAGCCATTTCACTATTAACACTCTCTTTTACATCCCTTTACAACTTTTTTTATTTCCATTTAAAATCTCATCATCTCAACGCTCCGACTTTCTCCCATTTGGGATTTTCGGGAGACTCTTTCTCTGGTGGAGGTCCAGTCTTGAATTTCGAGAGATTCAAGTTTTAGATTTTAGAGAGAGAGAGACGCTCGGGAGGGATACGAAATAAACTAATCAAGTAATGAAGACGTCTGTCGGTTTGTCAGCCTCCATGTTGAGCTCCCTAATGGAAGTTGATGCTAAGCGGAGTGGATGGGAGGGGAGGGGGAGTGCTGCATGGTGCTTGCTGAGGAAGGGAGTTCGAATGTAATGAGAGTGATTTGGGGAATAAGGGAGTAGGACTTGACAGAGTGGAGCGTAGTGATGGATGAGTAGAATATGAATTGTGATAGTCACGTCTTTTTCTTTTCTTTTTGGAGGTGCCTCTGGGTCTCTGGGTTGAGATGAAGGGGAAGGGAATGTAACTCTCAGGAATCTAACGTGTGTATTTCTTATTGTTTTTCAGAGGAACCAGTGGAATCGATATCGATTTGAGACGCGTTGACATCGATCAGTGTCCTCTGCCCGAGAACTCAACCGAACTGAATATCTTTGCTGCTTCGGACAAGTGCAAGAATGCGACTACAAAGGTAACTAATCAGCACACAATCTCCCCTCGCCTTCCGCCTTATTCCTCCCTTCTCCTGCCCATTCATACATAGGGACGTAACTACCTATATATCATAAGTGAAGAACCAAAATGACATATCCAATTTAAGCTAGAATCAAAATGAGCTATATGTCATAAAAACAAAATGAGAAACACGCGTAAAATGTTAATTAAGAGTATTGAGAAGTGTAAAATGTTGCATTTACATGTTTTTGAAAAGGTGCAAAATGTTCTAATTCCATGGTTTTGAAAAGTGTAAAATTTTGCATTTACATGTTTTTGATAAGGTGCAAAATATTCTAATTCCATGGTTTTGAAAAGTGTAAAATTTTGCATTTACATGTTTTTGATAAGGTGCAAAATGTTCTAATTCCATGGTTTTGAAAAGTGTAAAATTTTGCATTTACATGTTTTTGATAAGGTGCAAAATGTTCTAATTCCATGGTTTTGAAAAGTGTAAAATTTTGCATTTACATGTTTTTGATAAGGTGCAAAATGTTCTAATTCCATGGTTTTGAAAAGTGTAAAATTTTGCATTTACATGTTTTTGATAAGGTGCAAAATGTTCTAATTCCATGGTTTTGAAAAGTGTAAAATCTTCTAGTTACTTGTATTTGAAAAGGTGCAAAATATTGTATTTACATATTTTTGAAAAGTGTAAAATGTTCGATTTAAATGCTTCCAAGACGTATTTAAATATTTTTGTAGATAGTTGATATTGTTTTTAGGTAAAAATGGATATGGGTCATTTTGGTCCTTCACAGACGATATCTTTCCTCGAAGGGGAAATGTGTGAAAATGTGTCTGGGTGAAAGCTTTGAATTCTGCAGGACATCACGATTTTGCTCTTTTTTCTATAAAAAAGTACTCGGTAATACTATTAGTACAACACAACGAAACCTGGAAGAACTAACTTAGGTAACGTTAACGCTGTGTTCTAACGCACATTGCGTAGCTCATAGAATTCCATATGTTGAACGACATCTGTCCCACGCTCACTTCCCACCAGGCCCAACGCTCTCCCTACGCACGCCGCCGCCTTCTCAACAACGTTCGTTAAACGTACAGATTAGGTTTCTGATTCCTTAGAGATATGAGCGCAAGGAGAAGCGGAAATTAAAGAGAAGGCTGTTTTTGGCTTTTGATGGGGAACCAACCGAAGAGGAGAAGAGATTCAAGAACTCTCTCAGTTCAAAGGCACAAAGTAGAGAAAGTGAAAATCTGATAGCGAAGAGTCATTCCTCGCTCTTTCTACACTTTCCCATCTGACGGACTCAGTTCATTCCTCAATTTTGAGAAAGATAAATTTATGATGGAGTGTCTATATTTAATACTCAAGAGTTTCTAATTGTAAACGTTTTTTTTGCTCCGTCAGTGGGAAGTATGAGAGTGATGTGGGGATATGGTGCGTATATGATGCAAACCCAAAGGTCCATTCTGAAATAATATTTGGGCTACTCAATTTTTTTTTTACATGTACTATTCAAAAAAAAATATTTTGGGTGGTTCGAGCGTGATGGGTTGTAATCTTCTTCTAGTTAGTTACATAGCTAGGTAGCCGTTTTTGTTGTACTAACATATCTCAAACTCAAAGTTTGAGAATGCATTCGAAAATGCAATTATAAATAGTGGAATCGGCAGTTCTTAAGATGCGTGGATCATTGACTGTACCTATAAGCTTAAAACGTTCAATTACTGAGAATAAGTTACATTTTTCAAGCATGAGACCTTTAAAATCATTTCTAATTTCTAATAATTTTGTTTAGAAACCTTAAATATATATCGTCTGTGGAGAACCAAAATGACCCATATCCAATTTAGGCTAGAATCAAAATGAGCTATGTCATAAAAACAAACAAAATGAGAAACATGCGTACAATGTTAATTAAGGGTTTTTGAAAAGTGTAAAATGTTCTATTTAAATGTTTTTGAAAAGTGCAAAATATTTCATTTACATGTTTTTAAGAAGTGTAAAACGTTCTAATTCTATGTTTTTGAAAAGTGTAAAATGTTCTATTTACATTTTTTTGAAAAGTGCAAAAAAAATGTTTTATTTAAATGCTGTCAAGACATATGTGAATATTTTTGTAGATAAATGATATTGTCTTTAGCTACAAACGGATATGGGTCAGTTAGGGTCTTGACAGACAATATCCTATATCCAATAACCTATATCTTCACAATTAATCTGAGAAACGTACGAATGCGTAGCTATTTCTAATCATTTTTGCACGTAATTGTAGTCGTGCTCGTCTTTAGATACCCATACAGTGAGGAAGTAGTCAATGTTAGAATATAAATGCGATGTTATCAATAGCTTAAACATAACAAAAGCCATATAGATAAAAAATTACAACCATTGTTTGGTGAAGTTCTCATTTTACAAACTCCCGATGTCACGCAACTCACAAACTTTTATCTAATATCAGACCCCTAAATATTTAGATGAGTAAACTCTCTCAATCGATTTACCATGATAGGCCTTAAACAAATGTTTGGGAACTGTACAGTGCCTTATAAAAAATTATAAGCTTTGCCAATCAGTTTTAAATAGCAATATACTTTAATGTCGTCTGCGTAGAGCACACTGGAACAGACGGTCTAATACAGATGCTACTAATGCATAAAATGCAAAACTATGGACATGATATAGGCCTTTGGCAATTTTTACATGACATTTCCTAATTAAATTTTAAATTTTTTATTAATAAGGGAATAATTGAACGGAGAGTACAAAAATGTAGCTTTTTATCAACTTTCACTCTCAGCCACCTTCCTATGCACTTGAATTTTCACTCCAACCTGCATTTCATTTTCTTTATTTTCTCTCACATTTCTATTTCTCTTCTTTCTTTTATGATTTATGACTAGAAAAATCAAAAAAAAAACAAATTCAAAATGAATTGCTTTATTGACTGCATTTAAATCATTTCTCGTCTTTTCTCTCACCCCTGTTGAAAATCTACATGTACTATATATTACATACATGTGCAATAGTCCACGACCGATACAGGAAGGAAGGAAGGGCAGAATCCGAATGGAAATTGTCCAAACTTACTTTCCAATGCTTTATGCGCTTATCCCTCGGAAAATAAAATATGAACTACAGCCATGTATCTTTCTGGAGCGTGTTGGGATCTGAAGTGGCGGCGGAGCGGCTGTAACTGAATGTGAGAGAATGACGGTATAAATGTAAATCAATGATTCTGGAGAGGAAACGTCCCGCGGCACTCGGATTCTCAGGAGCGTTTGTCTCTACTGTTGACTGGTGTAGTGAGGGAGAGGAGTGGAGAGAAGGAGATAAATGGGTGGAAAAAGAGAAATATGCGGACTGTACAGAATATGTTCTCTTTGAGCGGAGAAAGTAACAGTTAGCATGTCTTGGTTCACTTGAGCCTACTAAGCTTTGAAAAGGAAGGAAATAACTGTTGGAATAAATGCATATATACAGTACAGTCCCGTGGAAATTCTCCGCTTAAGTTTGGCACTGGGAACGTTTGAGGGAAAGTAAGTATGTGTGTGTGTGGGTCCCGGGCTGAATTTGTGTGAGCTGAGAGGGGACGGTGCGATGGTGGAAAAAAGTAGAGTGAGGAGTGAAAGTACGCTTATGCTCAGTGCCACATAAGGTGAAAGTAAGTTGGAGAAAGGAGAGAATTGGAGAGGAAGGGGAAGGAGCGGTTGGTAGAAGTTGGTGGCTATGTGAGTGTCTCGAGGCAAAATAGACAGCGTACGGTTCATAGACACTCTTTTAATTAACGACTTGGACTTTTTTTGTCCCGTGCTTGGAAAGCAAATATGCTGTTGGGGAAAGTAGTTGAAAAGTAAAAGTTGGATTTTCTGTGTTGGAGATTTGTCTTTCCTCCGTTTCCAGCTCTGAGAGTAAATGGGGAGCTCCGACTCCGACTCCGGCTTCGGCTCCGGCTCCGGCCTCTCTTCTTCCGGAGCCCTCCTCCTCCTAATCGGTGACACGACAGGAAAGAAAGCGAGAGAAAGCATGTACAGTGAAGGAAGTGAAAGTAGAAAATTTATACTTTCCATCTGTTGCCGCGGAGGAGGAGAGGAGGCTGAGGAGATTATGAGGAGATGGGAGAGGAGTCGTTAGTGGTAAGACCATGAGATTATTTCTTCGTTTACCGTCCAACTTAGCTAGCTAAATTAATTGTTCGGGGCCTAAAATTAATTTCAATTCACCTGTAACACTTCTCCGGAGAAACAAGTCGGTCCCGGCCTACCCATTTATTATGCTAATTCACTACTCATAGTCCTACTCACTTGATTCCTTGAATCTCATCATGGCCCTAAACTTGTTTTTAAATTGGAACGCCGACTCCAATCTGAAGGATAAAATCGGCCACTCTCACTTTCTTCCTCCTTCTCCCACTCCATCACCTCACACTCCTTCCCTGCCTTTCTCTTAACCTATCTCCAATTATTTATCCAAGCATCTCCTCCGCCAAAGCCTCTATTTTTTATTCATCCTCTTTCAACACTCTCCTTCCCAACTCAGTCCATGTTTAGAGAAGGACTCGAGCTCAACTAATCTTCTCCGATTATCCTATGCAAATATTTAATTAAATATGAAATCTTCCACTACGCTCAGACCATCCACTTTTTCATGAATTTAATCCCATGGATAATTAAGAACATGTGGAGCCATTAAAAGAGAAAAAGAGAAAGGGAGAGAGAAAGTCCTTTTTACTTTTTTCAATATCCTCTCCATCCGAACGTCCTTATGAAAGAAAGTTGACAGGGGGCGGCTGTTTCTTTCAAAGACGTCACTTCCTCACACCAGAAAGCCCTTAAAAAGCACCTCCAACAAAACCCAAGCATTTCTTTTCAAATATCCAATTCTGAAAAATATGTACCACTACGTATGTACGTTTAAGTTGCAATTTTGGAAGTAGAGGGTACAAAATTACACTTCTAATTGCTTTTTGTTAAATTACAAGTGTGTCTCTCACGTAATTTTTCTGTGGGTGAAAACTGAGCAGAATTATTAGCGCCCCTATTAAGAAATTAAAAATGCTTAATAATTATGAAATTTGACACAAATCTTGTGAATTCATTTTAAATTAGGCTTACATAGAAGAGATTTTTAATTAAAAAATACTGAAAAAACATAGTGCTTTTTAATTTATGAAATTCCCATTGCTTTCACTTGTGAAAGGTGTAAAGAAAGTAAGAGAGGCGGAAGTTGGAAGTGAGTCTCATGATATCCACATCAGTGTCAGTATAACCGCTCACGCTTATTCATTCTACATGAGAGAATGTAAAATATGTAAATATCTGTAGTGGCATGGGCGGACGCATATGTTGTCTTGAGTTGATCATCAAATGGGAGTTTTGAATTTATGGCACAAGAATAAATTGGTCAATTAGATTGGGAATAGTAGATGTGATGTGATGTGATGTGAGGTGGATGGAATCGTATATTTGGAAGATTGGGTGAGTGGAGTGTGTGTAGGATAGGACAAGGAGCGGCTGTTCCATGAGAGAAAGGCAATTAGTCACGACTCGTGTGGATAGGGATAGGTGAAAGGAAGGAGGCTCCTGAGATGAACAAAATAAATGAGACTCGAAATATGTCTCTGTATTTCTTTCTTTTTTCTTTTTCTTTTTAAATCTCACTCACTCACTGGCACTGGATCTCTGGATGGATGGAAAGTTGATACGTAAGAAGGTTGAATGTGGGGGGAAAGGAGAGTGTGGAATGCTCCGTCACGGATAAGTTTGATCTTGGAACAAGTTAAGAATAAATGGGAATGATGAGGGAAGGAAGTGTAGAGTGTAGGAGCGAGAACGAGAGCGAGAGGGAAAAGGATGGATCAAGTTAATAGTTTGTAGTGATTGGGATGTGGAAACTGTGGATAATGGTGGTTGTGTGAGTGTTGTAGTTGTTAGAGAAGATGTGGAAGGTCTCTCGGTCGTAGTTTTGTGATTCTCCTGATTGTGTTCTTCTAATGGGCTCATCTCTTCCAAAACTCCTTCTTTCGGCTTGATTGGCGTCGATTGACAACGTTTCCATGGATCCCTTCCCCGGTCCCGGTCTCGGTCCCGGTCCCGGTCCCAGAGATCCAGTGGAGAGAGGAAGGAAGGAAAGAAGGAAGGGAGCATGTTGGATTGGAGGGAGAGCCATCGCAAAAGGTAAAGGGGGGAGAGGAGAGTGCTGATTGGAAGGGTTCCCAGGACGTCTCATGTCTCCTTTTCTCTTTTTCCCATTTTCCCAATTCGAAACGAGCGTACGGGAGATAAAGTATATAGAGACGGATGGACGGATGAATGCTTGAATGAGTTTAGACGTTGAGTATGGTTGGATGGATGGATGGGCTCGAGTGAGAGATGAAGACGTGAGAAATAATGTTGATGGTTGGATGGTTGGATGGTTGTTGGCTGGTTGGGATGCGGAGAGGAGGAGGAGGAGGGGAGGAGAGGAGCGGACGGGTTGGAGTTAGTTTCCGAAATGTGCGTGTCTAAAAGTCCGTTTGGTGCTTCTTTTATATTTTTTTCTAGTGCGTTCCGATCAAAGGCCTTGGGTTTCGAAGAGGGAGCTACCGATGCGAGTGCCAAAGCGGATTCTATTTCCCCAACGTCTCGTCCCCACTCAAGTTCTTCAACGGCACCGTCCTCGAGGAGGAGTACGAGAAGAAACTATCGGTAATATTATCTACATTTTTCAATTTTTTTTTCCTATTTCATCAATTCATACACCCAGCGACCGAGCTGGCTCCCTGAGCCCTGAGCAGCATTAACACTAGTGAAGGAGCTCACTTTTTTGTACCCTTTCTTTTAGCACCTACACATAATGAGTAATTACACATGAGTAGACACTACACCTGAGAATTGAACTTATTGTCAATTTATCAGTAATGGAATTACTGGGGAGTGAGTCCCAGCCACTTGACCTTTCCCCGTCCATAACGTCTTAATAAAAATTATGGAGAAAGTTACACGCATATTTTCACAACTTTCCTCACGTCACCTTTTCATTAAAACATTTAAAACTCAGACCAGTCCCGTTCCATCGGGCCAATTTTCTTTTCCTAATCCACTCCCAACTTTTCCTAATCTTCGTCATTCTTCGTCTCAGGAAAGCGATTAGCTATTTTTCTCTCGGTGGGTGAGCGGACGTACGTATGTACGTACGTAGTGACGGAGACAGAGATGACTTGATGGAAGACTGAAAGAGTGGCGAAGGGGCAGAGGAGCAGCTGGAGATTAAACAGAGTCTCAATAATTCTTGACATCCCACCAGATGCTTCTCTCTGATACTCCGAGTCTCTGAGTTGGAGTTTGGAGTGAAGCGTCGATAAGAAGAAGAGGGAAAGAAATAGACTCTAATCTCTCTCTCCACCCAATTGTTCCCTTACGCAAACAAGGATGGGTTCGATGGATGAGAGTGAGTGGAGCCAGGAACTTTACTTTCTCCGTGAATTTACACACTCAATCGTCTGCCCCAAAATCCAAGTCACAGGTTGCAAGGAAAATTCCGGAAAGTAGCAGGATTAAGATGCTCATCTAATCATCCCCCCATCCTACGTACATATCCGTACTTTCCCCTTGTCCTTGTTCCTTTCCCAACAGCACCTCTACACACTTGTTCAGGAGGACCAGGACCGGGACGAGCCTCATCCTTCTAATCCGCACTCTCAACTTTCCGTCCGAGATACGAAAGGGAATTTGGAAATAGGATTTACATTCCACTCCCCACACGTCCCACAACCAACCAGTCAACGAGAAAGAAAGTGAGAAACATGGAACGAGAGACAAGTCCAGATTAGTCGAGTCAAAAGAATCAGAGCTATATATGGGGAAGAGTGGTAAGTAGACGGGAGGTCGGGAAGACAATTTAAAAGAGGAAAGGTGTTGGGGAGGGGAGGGAAGAAGAGATGAAGCTGCAGAGAAGAAAAACATTCTTCATTTCCCCTCATTGACGCGTTCGAGTGTGGGACGCGACCAGGCGACGACACGTCTCTCGAGCAATCCTATCAAGTCCGTACGAGAATCGTGCTCAGATAGGAGGAGAGCCTTGATTTTATTTTCTTATAGTCCACCCGCTTCAACTCACTCCGAGAGAAAGGAAAAAGAAAGTAACACGAGTAGGAATCAAATTTTGAAAACAAATATTTATCCACTTTTTTTCTTTCGTTTAGAAGGGCGAGGGAAAGTTGATGAAAGTTTATAAGTCAAATGGAAAGGGCAATGACTCTGTATGAAGAGATTCAGGAGGTGAAAGTAGGAATGGAGGATTGGTTGGATAGGAGGTGTACATACACAGTTTGGGAGTTGGAGGTGGGGAAGTGGAAGGGGGGGAGCGGAGGTGGGAGGAAGAGCATTTATTAACAAATAATGGGAGCAATTTCAGGAAGGAATCAAGAATAATGGGATGGGATGGAGGCGAGAGAAAATAGGAACAAGTAAAAAAAAACAAGAGTGAAAGTGTGGCAATATTTTGAGTGTAGATTCTCTGTATTTTGTGAGGAGTCGTAAGTATTGAGTGCATTTGGCTACTCTCACCCAGACCCAGTCCGCCACCTCCTCATGTTATCCTTTCGTCTGTCTCACTTGTCACATTCCATTAGTCTCACAGCTCTTCATTGTATCTATGAATTTTCCTCTCCCCTCCCATCTAACCTCCCCTCCCAGACCAGCAATCATGTCTTGGCCATCATTCCAGAGAATTGATGAAAATCCAAGTGGACGGAATGGAGAAAGTCCAATCATCCAATTCCCCGTTCACATTTACCCACAATTTATCATTAACTATTCCCCCCCCCTCGCTCCTCATCCCCTCTAAAAAACCTTCTCCAGAGAAAACCAAAACTAGAAAGTGACTCTCTCCACTTTCTTTTCCTCTCGCGAGCTCTGACGAGATCACGTACTTTCTCCTCATCTGAAATCATCTCCTCACCATATAGCATATCGCCTGTGAAGAACCAAGATGACCCATATCTAATTTAATCCAGAATTAAAATAAGCTATGTCATTAAAACAAACTGAGAAACACGCGTAAAATGTTAATTAAGAGTTTTTGAAAAGCTTAAAATGTTCTACCTGCATGTTTTTAAAAAAAGTAAAATGTTCTATTTACATGTTTTTGAAAATGTGCAAATTGTTCTATTTCCATGTTTTTAAAAAGGTGCAAAATGTTCTAATTCCATGTTTTTTAAAAGTTGCAAAATGTTCTAATTCCATGTTTTTTAAAAGGTGCAAAATGTTCTAATTCATGGTTTTTGAAAAGTTGCAAAATGTTCTAATTCCATGTTTTTAAAAAGGTGCAAAATGTTCTAATTCCATGTTTTTTAAAAGTTGCAAAATGTTCTGATTCCATGTTTTAAAAAAATGCAAAATGCTCCATTTAAATGCTCTCAGGACATATTTGAATATTTTTGTAGATAGTGGATATTGTTTTTAGCTAAAAATGGATATGGGTCATTTTGGTTCTTCACAGACGATATCTAACCACCAAAACCAACACACAATATCATCCACATCTCTCTCTCTCTCTCTCCGCTGGGACTTGGAACAAATTGAGAATATGCAATTAACAGAGTTATCCCCGGCTGGAGGCAGAGTGATGCATGGAGAATTGGGGAAGTGAGAGTGGCGTTGATTGGAGAATGTGTGGGAATTGAAGGACGTTGTATCTGTAGTACTGTAGTTGGAGTGAAACAAAGTAAAGAAGACAGAGAAATCAGGATAAAACATTGATGATCCTCTTTTCAGTTCATTCTTCCGCCTTTACAAGTCCTCTCTTTCTCATTATTCTCTCCAAAAACTCGCTTCCATTTCACCTTCTGCCTCCCAGTCCTCAAAAGTAACGAGTCTTGAGCCCTCGCATTCAAATGGCTTTAATTTATTCACACATACAACATAAAACAGACAAATAAACAAACAATGGGACAAAGAAACAAAAGTCTATACAGACTCATACAGAGGGAAAATAAGTCTGTACTTTCACCATCATCATCCATCCATCCATTTAATATCTCCAATAATCCACATATACAAGTATACCTACTACTACTACTACTAATACTACTACACAGATAATAATTATGGAAATAATTTAAAATCCCCTGTTCCCTCATGGTGAAAGCACTCGAACCAATTTGTCCAATCCCATCATCATCATTCAGCAAAAGTGAAAGTCATAATACATTTCCATATTTCCACTTTTGATTTCTACGAGGCTCGAACCAAGTACACTTACACAGCGTATAACTAACGTAACCTAAAAACCTAATCATCCTTTATCATCATTCAACAACTAATTGTAAAGTATGATTTCCGAGTGTGGCTCATTAATATTGAAGAACAAAATAGCAAATCACTCTTCAACTTTCCCCATAAATCCTCATCTTTTTGCGAAATGGTAAACATTTTATTTGTGTGTGGTTTTTGAAGTTGTAGCAGGAGCAACTCAAAGACTTAAATTGAAACTATGACCAACTGCTGGATGGAGAATTGGAACTTATGTAGGTACATGCGTACACGTGTAAGTACCGTCTTCACTGGATTAATCCCCTGTGAAGTTAATAAATTGCACCCAACCGGTATAACTATACAGTCCAGACCCAGTATGCCGGTGCCGGTGATTATTTAGGTATGCAAAATACATATTGCAAATAATCACCTCTCGACCCGTGGCTCATCGAGACACGGGAACTACAGATATACCTGCGAGCACCGGGGATTAATTGGATGAAGACGGTATGTATGTGGGTAGTGTGGTATATGTACAGAGGAGGATGAGCTTTAATTTATTAGGTGCCGGAGACGCAGGCTGGCAAGTAAACACTTTGACATAATGGTTACTCGGGAATTTAAAAACGATGATTAAAAGAGTATCTTCAAAAAACATGTAAATGGAACATTTTGCAGTTTTCAAAAATATGTAAAACAAAATATTTTGACTTTTCAATACAAAGAAAATTACATTTTTTGTACATTTCAAAAACATGGAAATAAAACATTTTCCACTTTTCTCAAAACATGTAAATAGAATATTTTGCACTTTTCTGAATCAAGTAAAAGGAACATTTTGAGCTTTTATAAAAACATGTAAAGACAACATTTTGCTTTACCAAAGAAAACCATCAATAAAATCCGATCAAAATGGTGATTTTTGTATGGAAACAAATTCCTGCCTAAAAGCAATTCCTTCGTCCGGCCCTAGCTGTTTGCTTACAATCGCCCGGCAAAGTTTTTAAAAAAAATTTCGTTTCAATTTATACCGTCCTATAACTTTAATAATTGCCATCAGATTTTGATTAAATTTGAAATGTAAAATTTTATTGAACTATTTTCTACAACGCAAATTTCTGGGTGTTTTAAAATTTGACAAATTTTATCAAATTGTGGACGACTATTGTGGAAGTTATAGGGCGGCATAAATTTAAAAAATTGATTTTTTAAAATTTTGAAGGGGGATTGTGAGCTAGCAGGTCAGAAATGATATGAGTTATTGAAATATCTGATTTTACAAAGGTCAGAACCAGAAGATACTATTTTAATCAAGTTTTATAAATCCCCGAGGAGCCATATATGTCAGAGTGTTTGCTCCTGAGTAATTACAGGAGAGATAGAAATATGTAGATTACCTCCTCCTCCTCATCCCTACTCCTTTTTATCTCCTTTCAACTCATAATTATATTCTCCATGCAATGAATTCCACGTGGGACTCGGTCTGAATATGAAATATACCGCCAATTATTCCCAATTATTCCTTCAGACCACAGTCTACACTTCTAAACTTTCAAATATTCTATTTATAAAATTCAAATGGTTCTCTGTCAGAATTAATGTTTAATCATGTTATTTTAGCATATGGGAAAATACACTGATGAGTTTTGAGTTGTTTATGAGGGGTATTAATTAAAGATGTGCATATCCGCGGAATGAATGATTTCTGTCCTCGACGTCGTCGTCGTGCTTCTTTGTAAGAATGGGTGGAAGTGGAAGGCGTTTTCAGGGCCGGACGAAGGATTTGCTTTTAGGCAGCCATTTTTTTCCATACAAAAACCACCATTTTGATTTTATTGATGGTTTTCTTTGGTCAAGCAAAATGTTGTATTTACACGTTTTATAAAAGTGCAAAATGTTCTTTTTACTTGATTCAGAAAAGTGCTCAATGTTCTATTTACATGTTTCGAGAAAAGTGGAAAATGTTTTATTTCCATGTTTTTGAAATTTACAAAAAAATTTATTTTGCATGTTTTTGAAAAGTCAAAATATTCTTTTTACACATTTTTCAAAAGTGCAAAATGTTCCATTTACATGTTTTTTTCAAAATTCAAGCAGCGGGGGCTGCCTGGCAGGCAGTGCCTGCGCTGGCCGTATTATCCGGCCCTGGGGGTTTTTAGTTTTTATAGAGATGCAAAAAAGATGCATGGACAGGTGTATTATATGTTGCGTGCTATTTTTGCAGGGAACGTCTGTGTGAATTACTGTATGGTGACTAATGCATTTGATTGATGATGATCTTGATTTCAGAATGACTTGACGTTGTACGACCAAGAAGGAGCCTTCGAGTGCCTCCGCTGTCCCACTGGCTGTGACTCGTGTGAGGATGATCGACCGTGTGTGGTGACGCTGAACTGGTTGATGAGATCCGCAATTTTGATTCTTCAGTGCGCCATCATTGCTATGCTTCCCATCGTCGGCCTCTTCACCTGGAAATACTCAGATATCAAGGTAATGAGTCCCTCAAACTTTATCAACTTTCCCGCCTCCCCCTCTTCCCCCCCCCCCACATCCTCCACCAAACTTTCTCTCTCGAGACTTTCTTTCACCCGCAGTCTGATACCATTGACGATCCGAGTCAAAGTAAAATGTGAAACTGTTTTTATAAATCATGCAAGAGACCTTCTATAACTCCTTCATCCGGATCAAGTTATGATTTCGCGTCATTCGTTCCCTCAGTTAAAAATTCGTCTGTTCAGTCAAAAATAATAAAAATAAAAGAACTTTTTTTTAAGGAGGAGTGATTAGGGATGAGCAGCTCAGTTGGCAAAGGCGCGATGAAGGAAGGAAGGAAGCGAAAGCGAGAGTGCGAACGCCAACACAGCCAACAGAAGCTCCGTCCCCGCCTCATCTCTGTTTGACTTTCCAATTGTGTGTATATCAAGAGAATGTATAGGGGAAATGTATTTGGGGATGATGAGGAGAGATTGAGAGATTGGGTGGTCGGGTTCGGGTCGGCATTGGGACGAAAGAATCAATCAAGTTTGGATGTTGGGAAGGTGAAAGTATAGTGAGATGTGTTTCAAAAGATTGAAAAAATAAAAGGCTGAGATAAGAAATAGCGGAGAAAATGATGAAGAAGGGACAAGTCCGAATCCGAATCCGAACAAGCGAGTGAGTGAGTGAGTGATGTGAAGAATAAGGAATTTGCTCCGCTTGAGGGAACATGGTTTCTTGGCCACCGGTACCCGTGGAAAATCCTCCAACGAAAACATCCTCCGTATTTCCTATATAGAAATCCATATCTCCTCACACTCTCATCTCAGGACATATCGTCTGTGAAGAACCAAAATGCCCCGTATCCATTTGTAGCTAAACACAATATCCCTGTCACACAATATCCGCTGTCTACAAAAATATTGAAACATGTCTTGAATGCATTTAAATAGAATATTTTGCACTTTTAAAAAACATTCAAATAAAACATGTTGCACTTTTCAAAAACATTCACATAAAACATTTTGCGCTTTTCAAAAACATGTAAATAGAACATTTTACACTTTTCAAAAACATTCAAATAAAACATTTTGAGCTTTTCAAAAACATGTAAATAGAAAATTTTACCCTTTTCACAAAACATGTAAATCGAACATTTTGCGCTTTTCAAAAACGTGTAAATAGAACATTTTACACTTTTCAAAAACATGTAAATAGAAAATTTTGCACTTTTCAAAAACATGCAATTAGTTATTTTTGCACCTTTTTAAAAACATGGAATAAAGAACATTTTATACTTTTCAAAAACATGTCAATAGAACATTTTGCACTTTTCAAAAACATGTATATAGAAAATTTTAGGCATGTTTCACATTTTTTTTATGACGTAGATCATTTTGCTTGTAGCTTAAATTGGATATGGGTCATTTTGTTTCTTGACAGACGATATGACGGGTCGTCTTCACCTTCGTTCCGCTTTTGAGTTAAGCAGATCCGCTTCAAAATTCTGTTTTCCCTTCCCATTCTTCCCTCCATATATAATTCCCTGGAAATATTCTCGGCGTCCCAAGTTTTTGTTTGTTTGGAGGAAGGAGTGAGGAGTAGGAGTGTAGGAGTATGAAACGCAATACGACAGGTGACTCGGAACTTGTGCGTGAGTGGGAATATTGGGAATATTTAATTACATAATCACTACACAGACTGTAAACATATATATACACACACGCGGAAACAATATCCGGGAAAATTGGAGGAACCCACGGAAACTGAACATTCCGCCGAGTTGACAACTTTCTCTCACAAAGATTCATTTCGCACACTTAATTAAATTAGCGTCTGAGCGTTGCGTGTGCATGATTAACTCCGCACCTGAGTAACATACCTTCCCATCACTCACTCATTTCCTCACTACCACATCCTCATCAGCCATCTCATCACCCCACCCACCGACACCGATACCGACGCCGACGCCGACACCGCTCCCACTCAATCTTCAAACATTCAGAGCTTATGTCGTTTTGGGGAAAGGAGCTTCCCATCTTCAGCCTTATTCCTTTCCTTCCTCATCACTCATCAGTCTAATTTTCTAGTTACGAGTCAAATGAGGTGTTGTTGTTTCTGCATGTTACTCAATTTACTGCAGAAATGGAATGAAGCGGAGAGAATAATGTAATTTTGCGGAAAGCATACCATAGCCATAGTTCCCATCCCCACAAATAGCAAATAACAGGGCCGGACGAAGGAATTGCTTTTAGACAGCAATTTCTTTCCATACAAAAACCACGATTTTGATTTTATTGATGGTTTTCTTTGTAAAGCAAAATGTTGTATTTACGTGTTTTTAGAAAAGTGCAAAATGTTCGATTTACTTGATTCAGAAAAGTGCTCAATGTTCCATTTACATGTTTTGAGAAAAGGGGAAAATGTTTTATTTCCATGTTTTTGAAATGTACAAAAATTTTATTTTGCATGTTTTTGAAAAGTCAAAATATTCAAGTTACATATTTTTGAAAAGTACAAATATTCCATATATACATGTTTTTTTGAAAATTCAGGCAGCGGGGGCTGCCTGCGCTGGCCGCATTATCCGGCGCCGGCAAATAACATACTAAATTTTCTTACATCTCAAAATATCAAAGTATAGAGCGATTCTGCTTAAATAATAAATTCAGATTTGTTTCATTTTTGTTTTGTTTGTACAGGTTGTTCGAGCTGCGAGTCCAGTTCTTCTCCGATTCATCGTTCTCGGCGCATTCTTCATTTATTGCACGGTAAGGAATGGGGAGGGGAGGGGGGGGGGGCGAGGGGAAGGGAGGAGGGGAAAAGCGGAAAAGCAATTCTCTTTCATCTCTCTAATTTTTTCAATAATGTTAAAAATAATGCTGGGAGACATTGAAACAATATGGAGATGAAGGAACTCCAAGTTATTCTCTCTCCTCCCACTCAGTCACCCATAGCAACATCTTTTACATGTTTTACTACACATCTCCCCAGCCTCCAGCACTCAATCTTTCATTATTTCCATCACTGTACCTCTTTCCAATTCTGTCCATTTCATTTGTTTTCCACTTTCCTTTGTCTCCCTCATATTTTCCTCCCTTTTCTTTGAACAATCCCAATCTTTCATGTCCGTCCATCTCCTCTCCATCCATCCATCCAGCCATCCAGTCAGCCACCCACCCACCCACCCGCACACAACTTCAGAACTTTCCCCCACTTCACCTTTCACCACCCATCCATCCACCCATCCACAACTAATGTATCTATCTATCTAAAAGCTCAAACTGAGATCACATGAAACCACCCAATTTGATTCATTCCAATTGCATCTACACAAACAACAAGCACACACACACACACACAGAAACATCAAATTATAGAAAGACTATAGGAGCTGGAGAATTATTAAAGGAATTAATTACATGTTAAATAATTGCTCTGATTATATTACTCCTTTTTCTCAGTAAAACCGTAACCTACCCATATGACATTTCCCTAGAACGTTACAAAGGGTATATCGTCGGTGAAGAACCAAAATGACCCATTTCCAATTTAAGCTAGAATCAAAATGAGCTATGTCATAAAAACAAAATGAGAAACATGCGTAAAATGTTAATTAAAAGTTTTTGAAAAGTGTAAAATGTTAATTAAGAGTTTTTGAAAAGTGTAAAATGTTCTATTTACACGTTTGAAAAAACTGTAAAATGTCTATTTACATGTTTGAAAAAAGTGTAAAATGTTCTATTTACACGTTTGAAAAAACTGTAAAATGTTCTATTTACACGTTTGAAAAAACTGTAAAATGTTTTATTTACACGTTTGAAAAAACTGTAAAATGTTCTATTTACACGTTTGAAAAAACTGTAAAATGTTCTATTTACACGTTTGAAAAAACTGTAAAATGTTCTATTTACACGTTTGAAAAAATTGCATAATGTTCTATTTAAATGATTTCAAGAAGTATTTCGGTATTTTTGTAGATAGTGGATACTGTTTTTAGCTAAAAATGGACATGGGTCATTTTGGTTCTTCACTGACGGTATGCCTCCTTAGGCTCTGCAAATTGGGATAGTTCCAGCAATGTACGAGCCATAAAAGAGTGATACATAGCACTCACATACTATATTTATATTGGAATATATTATATTAGAGATTATCATAACTTGCACTTGATCTCGACGCAGAATTTCTCCTTTTCTCCAGCAAGTTCACAATTCTTTCTAATTTAGATACAGTAATCATTATACGGGTGAAAAGATGCGCAAAATATGTAATTAACTACTGATACAGCCGGATTAGTTCCCTCTTCCAAGAATCCTCTCATTAAGTGAAATACACACAATGAAAAAAATATTTATTGAGTCTCATTTGCATAATTAATTTTTGCTTTGGATTTGCTCTGTATAAATGTATATGAAATGGTTGGGGGGCTTTATGAATTGTTGAATGAGCGAGGCACAGTGTGGAGGTGGACAGGAGGGTTGTGGGTGAAAGTAGTAAAAGTAATGAAAGTAATGAAAGTGTAGTTATTATTGTGTTTAGTACCGCCGTCTTCTCCTCTCCATTTTCTACCACTCCCCATCTGGCATAAGCCACAGGAGATGATGAGCCGCTGGAACAAGCGTAAGATAAAGTAGAGTAAAAGGCTCTTGCTCCGATTCTCAAGTTGTAATCTGAGATTATGTAAATTTACTGCGTGTGGATTGTGTGAAGTGAAAGGCTTAGATGCCGGAGGTGAAAGTGGAAATAAATATGAGGTGTGTGTCTGGAAGTGGTATTGGAATTTGGTAGTTGTAGATGTAGAATGCACGTAGTTGGTGGAATGTGTATGGAAAAAGTATCTCATCCCACAATCCCAACCTCATTACTATTCATTCCTCCAGTCCTGCTCTCCCTCTTTTAATTACTTTCATTATTCATATTCATTTCATTTCATGTTTGTCCTCCAAAATTAACAAAATAGGATTAAGTTGCTGAAATTAAAGTTGACTCCGCTCGCTTAGCTCTTTCTATGTCCTAATCTATTGACTTTCTTTATCGTGTACTTCACGTGCGTACCTCAGCTTGTTCTTCCCCTTTTGGTTTTGGAAAGGTGAAACTTTTGAAAGTGGGGAGGGGGGAGTGGGGCCGTAGTCGGAGGAGAGACAGGATCAAGTTGGAAACATGCGAAATAAATAATGAAATGTATGTAAAATTCTGTCCTTCCTCCTTGACTCCACAACTCTTGGCTCGAGAGAAAGAAGGAGCAGGAAAAAAGAATACAAAATGAGGGAAAGTCAAACAAGAGGGACAAGAATGAGCGTGAATGAGCCTTTCTCTCGGTCTCTCTCTCTCCCCGTAGTATTTTGCATTGTGAATACTCAAAGTATCGTTACATGATTAGCTCCTTTCTCTCAAGTCCTTCTCAATTTCTTGCCTATCCTCTCAAGGCCACTTTCTTTCCAAAAGTTCTGTACGCTTTCTTCTGGAGGCATGTGTGACGGGGACGGGGACAGAGGAGATGGACGACGTGAGGGTCTGGACCCACATATCCCATGTAACCTACCTACCTATGTACTTTCCCCCTTCCTTTCCATTATGTAGATTCTAATGTTGACAGAGAAAGTTTGAAAATTCGAGTCTCGAGCAGGAGAGAGAATCCCAAGTGACCGTCAGAGTTAAAAATTTAGAAACTTTTCTGGGCTGTAGTTAAGAGGAGGTGGGCGAGGGGAGGACGTCCTCACTAATGCAAAAGAGAGATGAGGGACCTCCGCTCCTGTAACCTTGTCATCTTTCCCTTTTCCTATATTTCTTCCTCCTGCATCACCATCACAGCTATCATCACTCCTGTTTAACGACATCCAGCCAATCCTCCGTTCTCTCTCACTCCCCTGTCCCTAGAACACTCAACGTAATCAGTCAAAGCCGGGGAGCACATTTCCTAGATATAGAAAGGGACAATTTATTTATTGGGTTACAGGGTCAGAAATGTGTATGATTTGAAAGTGGGAAAGGAGTGAAAGGAAAATCTCCTTTTCACTTTCTTCAAACATTGACGAAGTCATATGAATGCTCAAATAAAAAAATAGTTGTCGAGTCTCAAAATGGAAATGGTGAGGAAAATGAGGAAATAAAAGGGGAGTGAAAAGAGCATATAAAAAGAATTGCAGGGGGCTCATATCCGCTCTTCCTGTTTTCTCTTGCTTACTTTCTTTCTAGAGCTGAGCGGTAAAAGGAGAGAGAAAATTGTTGATCAAGTATTCTGTGATGTCATAGAGAGAAAAAAAATGAAGGACTCAAGTGGTTATTTATTGGTTATTCCATTAAAAACTCATGGTGCTTTATTTTGATTTGAATGAATGATGAGAAATCCTTGGTTGGATTCGTATTTGATTAAGTGTGTACTTTTGACTCTCGTGAGTGAATTGATTGCGTAAGATAGAGGTATAGTAGGTAGTAGGAGTGGAGTGGGGACGAGTGTGTGGTATTCGTTGGGAGCTGTAATTGACAAGTTTTTACTTTCTCTCCTTTCTCCTCGGTCCTCGGAAAGACGTTGAGTTGAGTTGGGAGAGTTGTAGAAAGTTTGATCCTTCAATTTCTCCTTTTTGGTTTCCTTGGGTTTGGGCTCAAAGTGTGTCTTTGTCTGTGTGTGTGTGTGTGCGTGTGTGTGGAAGTTTGGAATGTTCAATGTTGCAGGAGTCTGGAGTAGCAGCATTCGAGTTCCCTTCCAGGAATGGAGCTCACTCTGAGTTGATCATCATGGTGAGAGGTACTCTGAGGAGGAGACGACGGAGCGAGCAATAAAATAATCCAATTCTGTTATTTATTCATCAACTTGTGAGAGCGAGGAGAGGGGAGTGTAGTCAAAGTGCATGATAGGAACAAATGGGAGTGATATGGATGGATGTAGACGCTAGTGGAAGGGGAGAGAGGAGAGACGCGTAAAATACCTACTCACCTGTCATGTCCCGCCCCCCTTCAACTTTCTCTGCTTTCTCCAATTTCTCTGCTTTCTCCACTTTCTCCACTTTCTCTCTTCAAACTGACTACTGCTTAATCAGCTGGTTCGTATGATAATTGCAATTAAATTAACTCCGCCCCCATTCGCCTCTCTCCTGCTTTATGAGCTTCGAAATAGGCCAGGAAATAGTACCCATCTCTTTGTTACTGTGCTACTCAGAGAGGAGAAAACGGAGAAAGCGTAGGTGTAAATTAGAAAATGTGTGAGCAATGTGATCAGATTATGATTTAATGAGTGTCGTGTCTCTGTTTTGCTTTTGAATTTCAGATCCTGGTCATGTACCCCAGTCCTTCCGTCATCACGTGTACGCTTCGAGTCTGGCTGAGGGAAATTGGCTTCTCCTTGGCGTATGGTGCACTTATGCTCAAAACATGGCGGTAATTCAGCATCTGTATTTATTACGTCGTCTCATGTACTTGGTATAACCAACCCTCCCACATGCATATTACGCCTCAAAGAACGCGCGAAATTATATCCCTTCTAATCCGCCTCTCTCACTTCCTCCTTTCATTATCTTTCCATCTTCAAAAGTCTTCATCCGTAGATTATCTCTCCTCCATCCAAATCCAGTCACGCATCTCACTCTTTTCTTTCTTGGCTCAACATCAGAGTCACACGTCTATCAAGGGAAACCAAGTACATGGAGTGGGAAAGGAGTGAAAGCAAAAACTGTGGACATCAACTTTTGAGAGAAAAGTCAAATGTTTCGACGTCCCCGTTTTTCATTCAATCAATTACCAATTAATCGTTTTTCTTTCAACTTTCCCCTAGCTCTTAACTGCCCTTTAATTGGGGGCGATGATGGCAGGCCATTAGGGTGCTTGAAAATTGTACATAAATCACTACGTCATCCACTCCTACATACTAGTACATATCGTGAGTGAAGAACCAAAATGACCCATTTCCAATTTATGCTAGAATTAAAATGAGCTATGTCGAAAAATACAGTAAATAGGATGCATGCTTACAATGCTGATCACGAGTTTCTAAAATGAGCAAATTGTTCTATTTACATGTTTTTCAAAAATCTCAAAAAGTTTAATTTACAAATTTATGAAAAAGTGCAAAATGTTCAATTTACATGTTTTTAAAAAGTGAAAAATGTTATATTTACATGTTTTCAAAAAGTGCAAAATGTTTAATTTACAAATTTATGAAAAAATGCAAAATTTTCTATTAAATGTTTTTCAAAAAGTGCCAAATGTCCTATTTACATATTTTTGAAAAAGTCAAAATGCTCTATTTAAGTGTTTTTTAAAAGTGCCAAATGTCCTATTTACATATTTTTGAAAAAGTCAAAATGTTCTTTTTAAGTGTTTTTTAAAAGCGCAAAATGTCCTATTTTGAACTACACGATTTTGAAAAGTGCAAAATACTCTATTTACTTGTTTTTTGAAAAATGCACCAGGTTCTATTTACCTACATGGTTTCATGAACATGTTATTTTAATTATGTCTGTAGATAGTGCAATTTGTTTGAAACTGAAAATGGATATGGGTCATTTTGGTTCTTCACAGACGATATCTCCAATGTTAAACGTCACAGCTTAGTTTTTCTTTTAATTCCATTTAAATGAAATTCGCTAATAACATTGATACAACACAGTATTTATCAGCCTCACCTTTTTAAATTTTGCCATTATACATACAACGGAATAGCAATAACTTCCTCGCTGCATTTTATGGTGTAATCTATGCTCCATAGATAAGTTAAAAAATAAGGCTAGCATGTCTAACTGATATTTGCTTGACAACTAATTTAAAAAGAAAGTGTTTATTGAGACCCAACTCCAACTCCCCTTCTTTATTTTCTACTAATGGCTTAAGAGAGCGGAAATGGTGTGGAAGAAATGGTCAGGGCCGGATAATGCGGCCAGCGCAGACAGCCCCCGCTGCTTGAATTTTCAAAAAAGATGTAAATGGAACATTTTGCAGTTTTCCAAAATATGTAAAAGGAATATTTGGACTTTTCAAAAACATGCAAATAAATGTTTTTGCACTTTTCAAAAATATGGAAATAAAAAATTTTCCACTTTTCTCAAAACATGTAAATAGATCATTTTGCACTTTACTAAAAATATGTAAAAAGGATATTTTCATGTAAATACAACATTTTGGTTTACCAAAGAAAACCATCAATAAAATCAAAATGATGTTTTTTGTATGGAAACAAATTGCTGCCTGCCTAAAAGTAATTCCTTCGTCCGTCCCTGGAAATGGCTATGGGAACTGTGTTTAGTTTTACAACATGCTCACGACAGATAATGGAGCTGAGTATAATATGTCATATGCTAATCTACGACTCTACTTTTATTTTTTATTTATTTCCCTACCTTATACACTATACAATCTTCTATTTTTTTGTTATTAAAAGTGTAAAACTGAAAAAAATGGGAATAGTTTTAGACGTCTCTTGAAATAACGTTCCTTTCAGTTTCAAATATGCCTTGGACTCCTTGGTTTGACTTCTCGAACTGTATAGATTCTCTCACAGATGATTACTGCGCATCTCTAGAGTCCCTATGCCCTGTGCATACCTGTGTCCTAATGTATCTTATCAGCTCAATTAAGGGGAGGGGAAGGGGAGAGGGGGGATTGGTGGTGGGGGGTAGAGAAAGTGGTGCGTCCCAAATTATTCACCTCAAAGCCTCCTCATTTATTCATCCTACTTTATTTCTTTCTCTCTTTCTCTACACCACGTCCTCATAACGAAGCATACAGCCCTATGCATTTCCATAATTAATTTGAAAATTTCAAAGGAACTTTAATCCGCCTATCTATCTACCTACTTAATTCCAAGCCCCACCACGCGACGCACCGCTTCCCTCACGTCTCCTCAACTTTAAATCCATTTATCAATATTATTTGTCCTCTCTCGCTGCTCTCTCTATCACTCCACTCTCCACAGAAACATCAACTGGAGGAGCCCCTGTAGCATTTCTCGGAGCCAGGGCCGGATAATGCGGCTAGAGCAGGTAGCCCCCGCTGCTTGAATTTTCAAAAAACATGTAAATGGAACATTCTGCAGTTTTTAAAAATATGTAAAAAAAATATTTTGGCTTTTCAAAATCATGCAAAATAAAATTTTTTGCACATTTCAAAAACATGGAAATAAAAGATTTTCCACCTTTCTCAAAACATGTAAGTAGAACATTTTGAACTTTTCTGAATCAAGTAATAAGAACATTTTGCACTTTTCTAAAACATGTAAATACAACATTTTTGCTTTACCAAAGAAAACTATCAATAAAATCAAAATGTTGGTTTTTGTATGGAAACCAATTGCTGCCTAAAAGCAATTCCTTCGTCCGGCCCTGCTCTGCACAGGGCGATGGAAAGCCAGAGGAGCTTATTTATTTACTTGGTTGGTCTAACTTCCCTTCTTATAATCCGTAGGAATAAAGAAGGGGTGGGGGGAGGGGGGTGGAGGGAAGGCTGGAAGCTGTCTCTCCATTGTTTGTGTCCACATTTTGGCTTTTACAAAAATAATTAGTTATAGTTTCGGAAATGTAAGAGATTGAAAAGGGTAGGAGAGGGGGGAGGGGGGAATTCTAGGTACTTTCTCCGTAGGAAAAAAGAGAAAGTCGGGTAAAATACGAAAACGAAAAGTGGCTCGGCTTCCCTTCCGCCACCTGTTCATCTCTAGAGAAAGTGGGTGGTCCCGGTCCCGGACCCGGTCCCGGTCCCGGTGAGTGTTACAGTGCGACGCATGGTGGAGTAGCCTTTCCCCATGATCTTCTCCTATGACTTTGATCAGGGCCCGCACATCATACCCTTCCCCTCTTTTATACGCGGCGGCTTAAAATATCAAATGAGAAAAAAATGTGTTGTGTTTTTGAAAAAGAAAGTCGTGTTGGTCTTTTGGATGATGATGATGAGGAATGGAGATTGATTGTTCTTGTCCTTGTTAAGTCCGTCCAATTCCATCTGACTTTCTCTTTCCACTCTACGGGACTCTAATCATGGGAAACAATTATCTTGTTCAGTTCAGTCCTGATTTCTCATCACTTTCAAGTCCTCCATCTCCTCCTTTCTTCTCTCTCTGTCTCTGTCTTTCTTTCTAGTTGATTTCATGTGGAAGAGATGAGGAGATGAGGAGAGATTCCTCTTTTATTTCCGCCGTCTCTCATCTCTCCCGTCTTTCTTCTTCATCTTTTTGGAATGACTCGGGGAGACGCTCAGAAAATGTTTGCGTGGGGAGGTCATTAATTTATTAAGTCGTTTAGTCCTTTTCTCATTTGGAGGAGTTTGTAAGAGGATGATGAGTCTCTTCCCTGTAGCTTGTCGGCATGAACTGAGCGGAGGAAGATGAAGAAGAAGATGAATAGTTAATCCCGTCGTCTTGTGTTTTCCCTTCTGGTCTCGTTCTCGTCTTCATCTCGGCCTCGGCTTGGGAGTCCTTCCAGCGTCCTTTTTGTCAGGGCCGGACAATGGAATTGCTTTTAGGCAGCAATTTGTTTCTATACAAAAAACACCATTTTGATTTTATTGACGGTTTTCTTTGGCAATGCAAAATGTTGTATTTAAGTGTTTTAGAAAAGTGCAAAATGTCCTTTTTACTTGGTTCAAAAAAGTGGAAAATGTTCTATTTACATGTTTTGAGAAAAGTGGAAAATTTTTTATTTCCATGTTTTTGAAATGTGCTATTAAATTTATTTGGATGTTTTTGAATAGTCAAAATATTCTTTTTGCATATTTTTGAAAAGTGCATAATGTTCCATTTACATGTTTTTTGAAAATTCAAGCAGCGGGGGCTGCCTGCGCTGGCCTCATTATCCGGCCCTGCTTTTTGTTGTTTTCATTCCAATTCATTTACTGTATGTCTCTCCCCTCTTCCTCCTCCCTCCAGTGGCTCCAGTCCACATTTCCACATCTATACACACAGATCTGTAGTCCTTTCAATCTTCACATTTCCTCCATAATTCTAATGATCTGCGAGAATACACTAATGACCTGAAGAAAAGGGGATTAGGTTAGGACAAGGACAAAGATTTCTTACACTCTCCCCACTTCATCTCTCGTCTCATTTCACCTTCCCCTCCTCTCCTCTCCTCTCCTCGCCTCTCCTCCGCGCTCCGCGCTCCTTCCCACCCAAGAACAATCTCCATCAAAGGATGTTCAAAGAATGTCCAAAAGGAGAGGGGAGGATTTGAGGGGAGAGAGGACCGAGACGGAGGACGGGATGCATGAGTGGAGAGAAAGTCTTTTCAGATGGGATCCTCGACTAAGTTAGATGGTGAATTAATTTAATTAGTCCTCCTCCTCATGATCATATGATGGAGGGGAGGGGAGCGTAAACTATGTACAGCCTCTCCACATACACAGAATCCTTCCCCTCCATTTCTTCTCTGTCATATTGTCGCAGAGTGTAATTGAAGGAGCGGAGACATGTTCAGATTTAATAAATTTCCATGTAATGCGACTAATTTGATAAATTTGATCTGGTAATTAGCACTAATTAGGAATCCAAACAAATGCGATTCCAACGGGATTCATCTCTCCCTCCTTTTCTCTCCCAATTTGGAAGACTTCTCATCTCTCAAATCTAAGTGAGCACTCACAAGGGAGCGTCATCACATGTGCACCGCACAGATTTTCAACTTAAAGTTTAAGCGTGCTAGACCTGTCAATGGTATTTACCTGTTAGTACACAAGTCCCTCATCATATTTTTGCAACAGGTCAAATGCTCGCTCATTGCGTTGCCTGCCAAAGTTTTAAAAATAGCCAATTCCATAGCCTATAGAATTAACATTTTAGATAATGTTTCACAGATTACAAAACTTTACATTTTTCGAAAATCGGATGAAAATTGTAGTAGGAAGTAGGATCTACAGGGTTCTCAAAAGAATGAGTTTTTTAAAACTTTGGCTGGCAACGTCGTGAGCGAACCTTTGCCCTGTGACAAAACAATGATTAGGCGCACGCAGGGCCGGACGAAGGAATTGCTTTTAGGCAGGAATTTGTTTCCATACAAAACCACCATTTTGATTTTATTGATGGCTTTCTTTAGTAAAGCAAAATGTTGTATTTACATGTTTCTAGAAAAGTTCAAAATGTTCGATTTACTTGGTTCAGAAAAGTGCTCAATGTTCTATTTACATGTTTTGAGAAAAGCGGAAAATGAATTATTTCCATGTTTTTGAAATGTACAAAAAAATTTATTTTGCATGTTTTTGAAAATTCAAAATATTTTTTTTACATATTTTTGAAAAGTGCAAAATGTTCCATTTACATGATTTTTTGAAAATTCAAGGAGCGGGGGCTGCCTGCGCTCGCCGCATTATCCGGCCCTGAGCGCACGCGCTTACTGCATACTATAGTTACCATAGCGCGCATAAACTTAAGTTGAAAGTCGTTCCACAGTGTGGCGACCCTTCCTTGTGAGCCTTACATGGGAACCTACCTTACTTGAAACTACAGAATGAAGCGAAACTACCCGAAACGTATACTACTCATATGAGTGACCTCTGCTCGTGTAGTCGATTGACTGCAAAATTCGTTGTTTGGCAGCAAGCGCGCGCGCAATTTCAAAAATATGGATTTTTTCGAATTTCAAAGCGCTCTAGCTTCCACAGTTCTTGTCCGATTTTCAAAATATTTGAAATACAACAGCTTTGTATCCTTATCTGAAAAGTCATTTCAGGATTTTGGAGACTTCGAAAATTTTTATTTTTTTAAAAAACTAAGTTGAACCTACTGGGCACCAGAAATAAACATCTTTTGAACTTTTTTGAAAAAAATTAAAATTTTCGAAGTCTCCAAAATCCTGAAATGACTTTTTAGATAAGGATACAAAGCTGTTGTATTTCAAATATTTTGAAAATCGGACAAGAACTGTGGGAGCTAGAGCGCTATGAAATTCGAAAAAATCCATATTTTTGAAATTGCGCGCGCGCTTGCGGCCGAACAACGAATTTTGCAGTCGAACGACTATACAAGCAGAGGTCACTCATATGGGTAGTATACGTTCCGGGTAGTTTCGCTTCATTCTGTAGTTTCAAGTAAGGTAGGTTCCCATGTTAGTTCCTAAATACTCCCCTTCCTTTCTGACATCCCATGATGACGGGACCGCTAATTACGGAATCACACGAAATGACAAGTTGATAAATCTTGCTAAAAATGAGAGAGTTGAGAAATATGTGCATTTTTTTATTTATTTGGTAATATTTTAGGATCTCGGTGATTTTCCGCGTGAGGTCAGCAAAGGCGGTGAAGATCACAGATTTGGATTTGATGAAGAGATTGGGGATAATTGTGGCCATGTTCACAGCTCTCCTCGTCATCCGAACCCTCGTCGCCCCGCCCGTGTCCATCGTGAGTCTGACAGCAGATGACCTGAAGGCATGGCTCTGCAAGAGTGACTGGTGGGATCACTCCTTCACCATAAGTACGTCTCGCTCCCATCTTCTCATCATTATTTAGTTTATGGACATATGAACACAGAGAGAATATTAAATTCCGGGACTCGCGAGTCGTATATTTTTTCTGACGATGAGTGAGATTTAATGGGGGAGATAGGAAATTTATATGTGACTCGAAGGACCTAATTTTATTTCCTCCCTTTGCTTTTCTTTTTTGTTAGTGGAGCTTATGTTCCTCGTGTGGGGCATCCGTCTCTGCATCGTTGTGAGAAAAGCGCCGTCCGAGTTCAATGAGAGTAAGTTCATCTCTCTAGCAATCTACAATGAATTCCTTCTTTCAGTCTTCCTCAACATATCCATGTGAGTCACGCCATATTTTTTAAAAGCACCTCTGAATTTGGAATGCATAATTTGATCCGAGATACATCTTCCCTTTTAACTTTTTTCTTTTTTCTTCAGGTTGTTTCTTCAGTCGCCGGCCAATCCGGATCTCCTCTACATAATCTTCTTCTGCCACGTCCAACTCACCATGACGCTCCTTCTCTGCCTCATCTTTGGGAGCAAGGTGATGATGATGCAGTACTATTTATTAGAATTAGAGGCAACAATACAAGATGCGAGATGTTGTTTTTTTTTGGTATAAAATTGTGTATTTTTTTTAATACAGGCGTACATGGTGTTCCGTGGACATGGGAAGGGGAACTCGTCGGACGAGACGCGTGTCCCCACGTTCATCAGTAAGAACAGATCAGGGCAGAAGCCGAAGCAGCCGAGTGGTCACAACTCCACGACCGGAGTCCACTCCTCCACCACCTCCACGAGTCACGCTCTCGAGGTCAACTTCCCCAATAATTCTTCCAGGCTCTCCGAAGATGTTCAGGTAGCTGTAAGAGTTCCATACATCTCCTTCTCTATATACAAATACAAATAAATACATCTCCTCATTAAAGATTTAATTCTAATCTAAAATTGCATTAGGTACATAGCGTCTGTGAAGAACCAAAATGACCCATATCCATTTTTAGCTAAAAACAGTATCAACTATCTACACAAATATTCAAATATGTCTTGAGAGCATTTAAATAGAATATTTTACACTTTTCGAAAACATTGAATTAGAACATTTTGCACCTTTTCAAAAACATGGATTTAGAAAATTTTGCACCTTTTCAAAAACATGGAATTAGAACATTTTGCACCTTTTCAAAAATATGGAATTAGAACATTTTGCACCTTTTCGAAAACATTGAATTAGAATATTTTGCACCTTTTCAAAAACATGGATTTAGAAAATTTTGCACCTTTTCAAAAACATGGAATTAGAACATTTTGCACCTTTTCAAAAATATGGAATTAGAACATTTTGCACCTTTTCGAAAACATTGAATTAGAATATTTTGCACCTTTTCGAAAACATGGAATTAGAATATTTTGCACCTTTTCGAAAACATGGAATTAGAAAATTTTGCACATTTTCAAAAACATGGAATTAGAACATTTTGCACCTTTTCAAAAATATGGAATTAGAACATTTTGCACCTTTTCGAAAACATTGAATTAGAATATTTTGCACCTTTTCGAAAACATGGAATTAGAACATTTTGCACCTTTTCGAAAACATGGAATTAGAACATTTTGCACCTTTTCGAAAACATTGAATTAGAATATTTTGCACCTTTTCGAAAACATGGAATTAGAATATTTTGCACCTTTTCGAAAACATGGAATTAGAACATTTTGCACCTTTTCAAAAATATGGAATTAGAACATTTTGCACCTTTTCGAAAACATTGAATTAGAATATTTTGCACCTTTTCAAAAACATGGATTTAGAAAATTTTGCACCTTTTCAAAAACATGGAATTAGAACATTTTGCACCTTTTCAAAAATATGGAATTAGAACATTTTGCACCTTTTCGAAAACATTGAATTAGAATATTTTGCACCTTTTCGAAAACATGGAATTAGAATATTTTGCACCTTTTCGAAAACATGGAATTAGAAAATTTTGCACATTTTCAAAAACATGGAATTAGAACATTTTGCACCTTTTCAAAAATATGGAATTAGAACATTTTGCACCTTTTCGAAAACATTGAATTAGAATATTTTGCACCTTTTCGAAAACATGGAATTAGAACATTTTGCACCTTTTCGAAAACATGGAATTAGAACATTTTGCACCTTTTCGAAAACATTGAATTAGAATATTTTGCACCTTTTCGAAAACATGGAATTAGAATATTTTGCACATTTTCAAAAACATGGAATTAGAACATTTTGCACCTTTTCAAAAATATGGAATTAGAAATTTTCCCCATTTTCAAAAACATGGAATTATAACATTTTGCACCTTTTTAAAAACATGGAATTAGAACATTTTGCACCTTTTCAAATACACCGAAATAGAACACTTTACACTTTTTGAAAACTCTTAATTAACATTTTTCGCATGTTTCTCATTTTGTTTTTATGACATAGCTCATTTTGATTCTAGCTTAAATTTGATAAGCGTCATTTTGGTTCTTTACAGACGATATGTTACTTTGACTACTTCATTCATTATTCAACAAGGCTCAAACACAATCGTCGTCTATCTTTATTTTTTTGAGCCCAGAATTATTACATATCAACGATTTTTCTACAAGGGAGACACTAATTAAGTGCAAATAAATGTTTAATCATAAATAAGCATGAATTTATTCCTAAAACAAAACTTGATCCTCGTCCTCGATCGTCAATATGAATGTTGAATTGATTCAGTGTGAATTAATTGATTGTCTTTCTGGATGTCTTTCTTATTTCACTAAATTCTCGCATTCTCTTTAATTCCATCGTTTGACTTTGTGTTTCTTTCACACTTGCGATTTCTTGCGTTATGATTTCATAATTTTACATTTGGACTGACATATGAATTGTGGCTTTTGTCGTTCTATGTGGTTGACAGCTTCCGGAGCTGGATGTGGTTGAGTGGGTTAATTCGGCGGTGGAGGAGGCGGAGAGGGAGCCGATCCCAGAGTCAGAGTCAGAGACGACGGAGGTAAACAAATATTGAGCCATCCAAAAACAACGCCCACGCCTCCTCATCAACCCAACTCCATTTTTAATTCTTTTTATTTCATTGGCTCACAATCAGTACAAAAATTGTGACTCTAAATTGGACGTATTTTTATTTTTGAAATTAAAGTTGATTGTTTTTGTTGATTGGAAAAATGTGATTTGTGTTTGTTGCTTATGAATGGAATTAGTTGGATGCATGAAAAAGTAATTTTGTAAATAAATCATTATTAGTACATAGTTAATTTGGCTGGCCTCACAATAAACTTGGACGCATTCGTCCCCCCCCCCTTAATGACTATAACGAAGTCAATTTCGCGACAAATATTTTCTCTCTTCAGCCCCCCCCCCCCCCAATAGCAAATCCTCTGATTAGAATTTAGAATAGAATTGGGTGGGATCTTTTCTTGACTATAGTGTCGGATTTACAATTAGCAATTAGTGCTCAAGTACACAAGTAAATAGGGAAGAATTGGGTAATGATTGATTAGTAATGAGTTGATTAATAATTTGGGTAATTAATTACAAGTAGGTACACTGTGTAGGTCTTTAATAATATTTAAATAATGAGTTGATGAATCTTGAAAGAGTAAGCAGTCCATGGAAATGTGGATGATTGTGTTGACTAAAAATTGATGATTGTGTCTGATGACATTTCAGGAGGAGTTCCGCCGTCTCTACTACCAACTGGAGGAGCTCAAAGAGCGGAACATGCGCCTTGGCAATCGCCACCTCGTCGCCAAGATCACTGCGATGCAAGAGGCAGCGGATAACATTCTCGGGGGGACCTCTGGGGACTCTGGTAGGGGGGGTGGTGGGGGTGAGGGCGGTTTGCGACGGGAGTTCCTGGATAAATCCGCCAGTTTGAGTCAAGCCATAGACTCCATCTCGATGACCACGTTGGGCGGGAGTGTGTGTGTGGGTGGTGGAGGGACGGGTCTTTCAGACATAACTGAGGAGGACAGCGGATGTGGGAAGCCTCCAAAGACGAAGCGCGCCAGTTTTCTGAGTCGAGTTCGGAGTAGTAAGCGACTCTTGTCCATCCGCTCAAGTTCCGGCTCCGGTGCTGAGTCCAAGACGGGACGTGGTGAGAGAGGTGACAGATCAGTGACGTCAGGGTGCTCCTCCTCTCAAGGAGTGGAGTCTGGGGCGACTGGCTCGTCTCCAGCACCTCCACCCCCCTCATCCCCCAAACCCTCCTCCCTCCAGGGGGAGAGAGACAGTAGTAGCAATAAGTGTGTGAGAAAACTAAGTGAATGTGATGTGGATGGTGCTAGTGGTGGTGGTGGGAGTGGTGCGGGTGCTAAAAACGCGGCGGATCCTCTCCGAGCTCCTCCGGACGACGAAGGAATGGCTCATGGCGGTGTGTACATTGGACCAAGTGACCCCCCCACCGGACCCACTCTCCCTCCACCCACCTCCTCCCACTCCCCTTTTTCAAGACCAAAGACTGAGGAGAAGGAGGGGAGGGAGGAGGACGAGGGGGGGTCCGAAAGGAGGGGGAATGAGTGTGAGGGAGGCTCGAGGTCATCCGGGGGATCATGGGAACGAGAAGAAGGTGTTCATAAACTTAAAAGTACAATTTGTATACATAACCCACTGGAGGGGGGAGAGGCGGAGAGGGAGGGAGAAGGGGGGCCGGGGACGGCTGAGATTTCTTCACATGGGGTGGGGGCCGAGGGGAAAAAGGGGGAGGAGCATGTTCTTGTGGGATCAAGTGGAGGCGGGGCTCAATCGAAATCGGAGAAGGGTAAACGGAAGGGGCGGGGGAAGGGGAGGGGGGAAGGGGTGAGTGGCTCAAATGGAGAGAGTAATCATACTTCTGCTGCGGATGGATCCAAGATCATGCTCGACCTAAATGACAAATCTCGCTTCACGGAAGAAATCACAGTGTGAAGTTCTCCGCATCTCCGCCTCCTCTCTCGTCCCGTATAGTCTCCCAAGTTTCCAATGTGTTTTCATCATCATTTCATCTCAAATTCTTCTCCTAAAGTGCAAATCTCGAAAATTAATAGTCTCTCAAATAAGTCGCCACAGATTTTCTTTTTGAGTCTCCTCACGCACCAATGAATCCCAGTCACTCTTCTCTTCAGAGAACCAAAAAAGAAAATGAAACCAAAGAATTGATAGGAAGATTATATACAGACAAAATAAATCTTAAATTAACTTTACTCGAACTTTGGACTAAGGATATAAGAAATAATGCAAATAAAATATTATGTACTACTCTGTGTGCAAATTAATAAAGCAAATCAAGCTTACTTAAGAAGAGGATAGCTTAGTGGGGTGGGGAACACTATGAGGATATAAAAAGAACTCTATACAAGATTTTAATTAAAGCTACATACTTAAGTCAAGTAATACGGATTTTCATGAGGAATTGTTTCTAACAAAATACCTTGCATATACATACATATATAATTAATTGTTACTACGCTATACTCTATAATTCCTTTGTCTACACTTACGTAACTCATAAATAAAACTAATAATTAAGAAAGAAATAATTATGACTAAGAAATAAAATTAAGACATAATAATAATTAATTCACAGTCACATGACAAGATGATCAGATCTTCTTTTTGGATGTTTTCAATCATTAACTTGTACGTCTCTTCAATGTCTTTACTCTATAGCACCTACTATATACTTACTTATATTCTTATCACTTGTGTACAAGGGCGGATCCAGGGGGCGGCGGGAGGGGCTAAGAGACTTTATTTGACACAACCAAGGGCATTTAATTAAGGGCAATGTGGCCGCCTGGTACTGGTATTACCTTAGCCCCCGCCCCCCTCTACGAACATTTTCTAGATCCGCCAATGCTTATGGACAATTGTATAATGTTATGTAATTTAGCTACAATTACTTACACGTCTCTGGACGAGCCTACTACACTCAAGTAAAACTGAAAATGAATGAATTGTCACTTGTCACGCATATCGCGAGTCAAGATTCAAAAAGACCCATATCCATCTTCAGCTTAATAACTTAATACTACACCTATATACTTACAAAACATAAAATAAAATATCCTACAAGCATAATATACATATACATACAACATTTTGCACACTTGAAAACCATGTAGATAGGACATATTGCTCTACTCAAAAACAGAATATTTTACACTTTTTAAACAAAAAAAACATGCAAATAAAACATTTTTCACTTTCCAAAAACATGTAAATAGAGAATTTTGCTCTATTCTCAAAAATGTAGGTATTAGAATATTTTACAATTTTAAAAAAAACTTGCAAATAAAACATTTTTGCACTTTTTAAAAACTAGTAATTTAACATCTCATTTAGTGTGTTGTTCCAAATTAGCTCATTTTAATTCTAGCTTAAATTGGATATGGGTCATTTTGATTCTTCCCTCACGGTATGTACTGTATAACGTGGAGAATTGATACATAACATAATTATTAATGGATCTACATGAGGATGGATGGATGGTTGGATGGATGGATGAATACGGAGTCGGGATTATTTATTAATTTATTAATTAATTAGTTTCTAGAATTTTTGTGTCACTTTCTCAAAAATTTCAATTTATTACTACCGCTACTATATGATTCCATTTATACTCTCGTGTAATTAATTTTTATGTTCATGCTTCTGTTCTCCGCATATATTCTGTACAAATTTAATTTATTTCATGTCCAGTTTCATTTTCTAAACAATCATTCATATTCCTCGTCTAAAAAATGAAAACAATTTAATTTAAATCAAAGCCGAGTCGGGTCGGGGAATATTTTGGCCTGTACTTAGCATTATTGTGAGAAGATTAAAATTGAACGTATACGTGAATAATATTATGAATAGAATAAATCCTATACTTATATATAGAGAGAGAACCTCATTGTGTAATTAAAGAAATTGACATGAAATGGAAGTGAATGAAGCTGTTGCTATTAAAGTTGTACCTGTGATTTAAATGTTTCACTATATTTTCTTTTTCCTATTAATTACTCAGCATTTCCCTATTGTTCTTCCCCCCGAAGCTATATATTCAAGCGAGCTTCAGTTTCAGTTCAACCAATTAAAAACTTTATTTACTTTCACTCATATATTACACAATGGAATTGGGATTCCGTACTCGCCCCATGGCATAATAATATGGACGTGGAAAAGGGCAAAATCCCCACAGTAAGTAAATCCATATCGCCTGTGAAGTACCAAAATGGACCATTTCCATTTGTAGCTAAAAACTATATTAACTATCTACTAAAATATTGAAACATGTCTTGAAATCATTTAAATTGAATATTTTGCACTTTTAAAAAATATTTAAATAGAACATTTTACACTTTTCAAAAAACATGTAAATACAACATTTTACAATTTTCAAAAACTCCTAAGTACCATTTTACGCATGTTTCTCATTTTGTTGTTATGACATAGCTCATTTTGATTGTAGCTTAAATTGGATATGTGTCATTTTGGTTCTTCACAGACGATATGCACTACTTAAAATGTACGCCTTGCATGCAGACCTACTACCAAACCGACATATCATTTATGCAATATTATCCCAATTACTCCATCATCATTCTCACATAGTCAACATGATACATGAGTGTCGCTCAAATTCTGGTCCAAGTCGAAGTCGGACAAAGCCACGGAAACGAGAAAAATCAAGACAGGATGAACCGAAAAAAAACATCCATCCCTTAATATTGAAAAAATATTGGTAAAAAAAATAGTTTTTAAGAAATTACGTCGTTAGTTATTAATTTTTTTCAATTTCTTTCTTCCGCATGCCTGGCTCTGGGTCGTCTTCTTATTTTTTTTCTGCAACTTTGCGCTCGTTTGTAACATCGTAAATGGTAACCCCAAGAGGGAACAAGTGTTACGGATGCCGTAATATTATATAGCCCTTCAACCAGCCCTCCCCTCCCTTCCCCTTCTACTACCGAGACCGAGACCGACCCACAGCGTACAACACACTCACTCGTCACTCACTCGATTACATTTTCAGGCAGAATTTACGAATTATAGTTCTTTGAGATAATTGTAAAATAGTAATTAATACATAATTATAATTAAGTCAGCCATGTAAATTCAACTGCTAAAATTATCATAAAAGGATCGTACAGTAGAACGAAAGGAGGAAGATAAATTTCGATTTTGGTGATGACTGAAATTGAAATCATTGAAATGGTACTTAGCTCGTTATTAATTGATTTGACTATTTGACACTTGAATTAGCATGAGAGCATTAGTGGAAGGGAACCCAAGAATGGGGATATGAAAATATCTAGGTTATTTTTGAAAAAGGAGAAATAATTGAGGATGATTAGAAAAATGAGAAGATGAGAAAAAAAACAAACAACTCCGCACGTCCGGCTCGTTATCAGTCTACTGCAAATTTGATTCAACTCTCAGACCTAGGAACCATCAGCGAGCGAGAAAAACGAGAGCGAGAAAATCGAGAGCGAGAAGATCGAGAGCGAGAAGATCGGGAGCGTGAAAATCAGGAGCGAGAAAACCATGATCCAGATCAAGATGGGGATGAGGGTGACGGTGAGGGATTTGGAGATACGAAGTTGGGTCGGAACATGAACGTGACGAAGACTCATGGTCTTGAGGCGCTCACAAATATTGACAGGATTTTCATTCAGAAGGCTGACGCGGACACGGATGTCATCTTTACAGAAATCCCTGTCCCCATCGATAAATTAGTCAGAATTCTCAATATTGCCGGAGAAATCATATTTTTGGCGGGGGAACAGATGGACTGTGGCTCACGGTAATTATTATAATTAGTTAAGAAGAATCAGAATCATACACGTCATTCATGCGTCACTCTTATATGTACAACGCACTATAGTCTGACTTTGACCTTTGGCGGCAACAACAGGTGTTGGCGCGGGATGCAGCGCCGCTACTCCTTCTATATCTTCTCACCGAACGGCGAAATAATTCTGACGATTGACCGACAGCGCATCCTCGCCTGTGACTCCTGCACATGCCCCTCCTCCTTGGAGGAAGAGTCTCAAAATGACTTCACGGACGCAGAGATCCTGGCTCTTCAAGACACGGAAGTCATGCATTTCCCCACGGGGCGTGTCTACGGCGTCATGAAGGACTGCTCCTCCGTCTGCATGCCACAGTACCAAATCGAAGATGTGCATGGGCTGAATCTTTTAAATATTCGTGGGGGCTATGGAGGGACATGGTGTAGATTCATCTCCTGCTCCAACAAAAATCTCCGCCTGTACGACAGTCACCGGAATTTTATAGGACTTTTCCAGAAGAAGGTCATCCTGGAAGTGAAAGGGAAGAAGAATTCATGCATGGCAGCCAACTTCCCTCAAGAACTTCCTCTCCAAGTCAAAGCACTCGCAATGGCTGCCATGTTCGAAATGGTTCGCTACATTAACATATTTAAATTTAACACTTTTTAGAGTCGTTGTCGTTACAGGGATAGCAAAAATGTTTTCCCGGTATTTTTTTAAATTGACGAATTTTGAATTTCCCGCCAAATCTAAAATATCTAATGTGACGCGGTTAAAATACTCTCTATATAACTATATAGTAGCTATGCGTTCAGTATTACAAAATGTTGCCAAGCATATGTGTATAGGCACACAAATTATATACCTAATTTTGAAAGATTGAATGTAAGTAAAACTGTGCCTCTTTGTTATTTCTAGAAAATCACATACTTTGAAAGGCGCTTGTCTACACAAGAAGTGATTTGGGTCATCCTCATCATCCTCATCCTTGCTATGACAGCTCTGCTTGTTCTATTCATAACTCTCTTTTCTATTTCTTAATTTCATCATCATTCCAAATAAAATTCACTTAACACTTTTCTTGTGTACTCTCAATTACCATAGGGCAAAATACGTTTGTTTGTGGTTTGTAGAGTCTGTCCGCCTAATGA